>JAPMLY010001951.1:42500-73013 GCA_026401115.1 Tetraselmis chui | reverse complement strand
TCCTAATTCCCTTGTGATTGGTGGTTTCCACTACTTTTTCTTGTAAGAAAGTCTATAATAAAAAATTACGAAGAATAATGTGACATGAACTTTGATTATATTACTTAAAAAATTCTACAAGACAAAAAGTGAAAAATCACTCAGTCAACCTCCTCCAAGTTAAACCGCAAAGGCCCCCGCCGGGGACGCAGCGGCGGCGGCCCCAGAGGGGGTGCGCTCGCATGCCCATCGGCACTCAACCCCATCTCCTCGTGGTGGGCGCAGGTAGCCCTATGGACGTGCCAAGCTTGGCATGGTTGGGGCTAGGCGGGGTGAGTCGGCAACTGCGATCCGAGGGATCAACAACTGTCACGAAAGCCATGGACGGAGGGCGTTTGAAAATATTATCAGTACACAAGCGGCAAGATAACCCGTTCGGCTAGTCCGATATTGCTTTTCAAGGTTGGATACTCCCTTAATACTCCCCCGCTCACGTAGTGAGACGTGTCTCTCATGAGTTCCTCCGGCGGCGAGGAGGGTACGGGCGTATCTGATTCGGCGGCGGGCGTTGGAGTTGGCATTGGATACCGGGGAATCAACAATGGGGCAAGGCGCTCGCTAGCCGTCGACCACTCTTGTGGGACTCGTCCCCCCCCATGGGGGCGGAGCGCGACGTTACGTATGCCGGAGGAAGATCGCAGCCGGAGGAGCGTCACGGTCAAAAGCCGCGGAGGTCCACATGATCGACTTCCACTGGATAAATCCGGTACGGAGGAGTTTGCGGCTAAATACTTTCGTACCCCACGCTTTTTGAGGAGCGGCACCTCGATCCGCGAATTCAACCAACCCTCCCCCCAGTGGGTACCCAATTATCGATAGGCTGCCTCATACCATGTGCTAAGGGTCATTGCAACGGCACATTTCTTTATAAGGCGCCCCCCTAATAGCGTAAACCACTTGGAGGGGGGGGATTCGGGTGGATTCCGCGTGAAATGGCAAGTCTTGGAAAATATACGGAGACGGACCGGGGACATGAGAAAATTGGCGCGGCGGCAGAAGCGCCAGACATATACATTATGAAGCATGGACTTCCTTATCTTCCCAGTCCCCGATGCGGAAGGGTAGCCTAGGCTAGCATGAGAGGTGCGACGGGCGGAGGAGCGGCGCTTGTCTCGGACGGGGGTGAGCGTGGATCGAGACGGGACCGTCGACGACATGTGCGAGGGGTTTTCCCGCCTCCTCTCCCCCCAAGCTCCGACACGACCGGAGTCGCACATGAGCAAAGGTCAAGTAGGCCCATCCCGACGCACGCGGGCTGACCACCTTCGCTGATCAACGCCGGCGCCCTCCGTCGGCGCAGCGGCGGCGGCCCCGGAGGGGGTGCGCTCTTAGGCCCGTCGGCATCCCCTCGCCTCCCCGTGATGGGCGTTGGGAACCCCGTAGCCGTGCCGGGCATGTCACGGTAGGGGGCTAAGAGGGCCGACATCTCGATCCGCAAGATCAGCAGCTGTCGGGATAGCCATGTACATATGGCTTTTGAAAAAATAATTTATGTGCACTATCGGCACCAAGATCTCCCGCTCGGCCCGAACGATATGTTTTTTCGCGGGTAAGTACTATTGAATACAATCCTACTTCGAGGGGGTGGAGCATGTACTACAAGGGCGTTTGATGGCGAGGAGGGTACGCCCGGATCAGCGGAGGGAGGCGGGGGTTGGGGCTGGTGGTGGCCTGCCGGGAAGCAGTGCCAAGAAAGGGCGCCTGCTAGCCGTCGACCAGCCATGTGCCAGTCGAACCTTCCCGGGAGGTGAGGCACGACATGGCACAGGCCCGTGGCCGGTCGCATGCGGAGGAGCGGCTACATGAGGTGGCGGCGATCCTCTGGATCAACCGCCGCCGGAAAGCCCTTAACGGAGGGCTGTTTCGGAAACTAAACTAATGTCCGTCCCCGACGTCGCGCTAATTGGGGAGCATCACCAGGGTAGGGCGCTCACTAGCGTGCCGCAACGTCGACAAGCTACATCTCCCGGGGGGAGGAGTAAGCTTGAGCGGCAAGGAGGCCGGTCGCGACGGAGGGAGCGACACGGTCGGGCGACGACGACCCTCCGGGTCGGCGCCGCCGGAAAACCCCGTAGGGAGGTTTTTGACTAATTTCCGTGCACCCGCGGCCCCGACGGATCCGACTATGGTGACCTGCCCCCCCCCCCCCCCCCCCCCCCCCCCCCTCGACACCCACTTCCCCGACAGCCTGATAATAGAGAGAGTGGGCCCGGGTGGGCGCAGAGGCCCCCACTCAACAAAGGATGCTCGGTGGACGCGCGATCAAAGGGGGGTCGGTAAGGCCGCAAGCCGGACTACCTAACATGTACCCAGGTATCAGAAAAACCGAGGGAATGAGCGGGGAAAATCCAGGCGTGGAGGCAGGAGCGCCAGTTTATTTTCTGTCTATGTGTCTCGGTCCCCCCCACCTGCCCTCGAGGTAACGGGGGACCTCGACAAGGAGAACCGTCGCGTCGGTAGACGCGGCAACGACCCTGGGGGCGGGGCTTACGGGATACGGCGGCGGGATCGACGAGCGCCCACGTGAGGAAGGGGTTTTTTTGCCAGCCTTTCCCCTACTATCATCGGCAAGACCAAAGTGAGGGGGAGCTAGATTAGGCTGGCCAGTCGTTCCTCCCGAACGGTTCGGTGGGAGCGGGCCGTGCATCAGTTTAGATAGATCTTCCACTTAAAGATAAGAAGTGGATTTATCTTTAAGACTTGTTTTCTTGATGACAAAAGTATTACGCTGTTACTGCGTAGGCGGGGGGGCTGTGGCAATTGCTGTGATCGCTTACATTTTAACTCCCGAGGAACGTCGAAACCACAATGAAGCTAGGTGTGTCGATAGGTACGCTAATTATGTATGAAAACTACGGTCCTAAAGTACGCTAATTATTTTCGAGATTAATTATTGGACCCTTATCACCGTCACGAAGAAGATAACGTACATGATTTCCAGCGCGGTCTAATACCCTCGATTCACAAGGAGGTTACCCTCAATAATCCTAAGACCCTAGACGAGACGATGTCAGCGGCCCTACGAGGAGAGGCAGCACAAACCAAGATTGAGACGGCCGAAAGCTCGATATGCCGGCTGAACGTCCTCAAAGAGGATAGCAACTTTTCGGAGGAAGCGGAGGAGGTTGACAGTGAGTTGGAGAAAGATTCGCACGGAGCGACTTAAGAACAATCGCGGGAGCTGTACGATATTCGACGCCTCACTCAAGAAGAGGTCGACAGATTCAAGAAGGAGGGCAAGTGCTTCACTTCCCACAAAACGGGAAACTTCGCTATCTACAGCCTAAACAAATAAACTAGAAGAAAGACAAAATGAGGAAACCCCGGCCGTGAAAGTGAGACCCGAGTCGGCAGCGCGCAGCAAGCTGCATGATGAGGTTTCGTCTCCTACAACGACTTAGGATGAGACCAAGATAGAAGAAGTACGAAAGCCGTTACCTCAAACGACATTGAGGCCAGTCTTTAGGAGCAAGGACTTTAGCGACTCGATGATGAATAGGGAATATTTATCAAAGTACTCTCAGACCTACGGACCTTTCGACTTAGATGGAGCTAGGGATAAATATAATGACGGCCTTAATTCTGAAGTGGCGGAGGATTTTTTATGTCCGGCGCGCCCATTTTAGGAGAGAGATCTACAAAAGTACCGGAGAATTTGGCTACATGCGCCATTTACTGAATTATAAGATTTTTGGGCCACTATTTGCGGAGTTAACTGCTTCATCCCCACATGAGAGCGGTTACAATGGTTCCGAAATGGAGGACAACACCATGGTTCAAGTTGCTGTGAAATTTCCGACTTGTTGACGAGCTGGCAGCGACGAAACATGTGTTTACATGTCATACTAACGACGGAATAGACGGAAAAAGGCAATATGTTGGACCGACAATATCGACGACGCAAATTCACGTCGATGACACCGATCGAGTTCGACCTCTGCCCAAGAACCTACAATACCCCCCAAAGACCTACTAGACTCACTCAACGACTCTTGTTACCGACGGCCGACGAGTGCTACTAACGAAAGGGGACATTGGCATGGTATGGTTTCATGGTGACGAACAAGAGAATGAGGACGCGACCCCGGAACGCACTACCACACGGACTCTTACGGAGAGAGCTAGATTTAAGGTGAGAGAAACAAATTTACGTCATCTAGGAACGGAGTCTTCCGGACAGAATAAGCGCTACGTGTATATCGCTCGCGTTCGACCCGGGTCGATACCGAACGCTACGTCAACTTCTCAGGCAATATGGGCTACATGGAAGGAATTAATTTCGGCGTGGCGTACGGGTTAACTGATTCGTGGAGATCAGCGGTTCCCTCTTCGTTACGAGACTTTTGGAAAACCGATCGACGGGTGGGTGAACAAAAGCGTCCGACTAAAGGATAGTGTTCCTGCGACGTTACACGTATCTACGACCCAGTCTTGAACGCGTCTTTTAGTGTTGGAAGGCACCTTACGCGGGCATCGATGCCGTGCCTTGCTGGATTCGGGCGCTTCGGAGAACTTTTACAAGGCTGAGCAGGTACGGGAGCATCACATTCCGACGGTTTTGGGAGAGAAATACCTGATTAAATTAGCATATGGCAATACAACTACCACTTGCTAGCGACTACGGAATGAAGTGCTTACAATTGGGACCCATGACCTACGTATGGACGTAATTGTCACAAAGCAAGATAAATTTGACATCATCCTCGGTCAATCTTGGTTACAAGCCGTTAACCCAGACATAGATTGGTCTACTAGAGCGATCGCGACCGTAAAACTGGTGAAAATATGTTTTTTGGCGACAAGCACACCGTACTAGTGGCAGTATATGCCTTGGAGGCGGATGCGATGGCATAACTGTTTAGACCACAACTAGCATACTTCTTTGTGATTGGACTACGAGAGGTACATGACGCGGTTGACGACATCAACACCGACCAACAAGCCGAGTGGACGCCTTCGTTCCGGGATTTCTTGAATGGGTTTACGGACATCATTAAGGAGCCTGGCGGTCTACCGCCTACACGCGAGTGTGACTTCGAGATTAATTTGGAGTGCGATAAACCACCTAAGGAGCGAACATGCCGTATGTCACCGGCAGAACTCCGAGAGGTTTAGGTACAATTACAGGATTTACTCGCCAAGGGCTGGATTCGTCCGTCTAAATCTGAGTACGGTGCCCCGATTTTATTTGTACGCAAGAAGGATGGTACCATGCGTATGTGCGTAGACTACCGGAAACTCAACGACCTTACGAGGAAAGACCGTACGTTTACCGTTACCCCGGATCGACGAATTACAAGACTCGCTATATGGAGCTCTCTATTTCAGTACGCTGGACGTGTATACTATTGTGTGTAGCGCGTTGTAAGGACTATCACCAATTTCGAGTTAA
This sequence comes from Tetraselmis chui, assembly GCA_026401115.1. Taxonomy (NCBI): domain Eukaryota; kingdom Viridiplantae; phylum Chlorophyta; class Chlorodendrophyceae; order Chlorodendrales; family Chlorodendraceae; genus Tetraselmis; species Tetraselmis chui. Next base: position 67,582 of record JAPMLY010001951.1, on the reverse strand, counting down.
AGAGCGCGACATCCATAAGATAGCATTCCGAGATCATTACGGCCTGTTCGAGTTTTGCATTCTACCCGTTGGACTCTGCAACGCCCCAGCTAAATTCCAAGCGGTGATGAATCGAGTTCTCTAGTGCCTCGGGAGAATTGGTGGTACGGTACGTGTACCACAAAAGCGCGTGGTACGAAGCAAAAAAATTCATTAGTACATATCTCCTAAATGTTCCAAAGGAAACAATATCATCACAATATTTGCCATTGCTCGCACCTAAAGCGCACCACCTCTCTGTCGGGCCATGTTCCCGACTCAGAAGGACCAAAGTCATATCAAACTCTGTCTCAAGCCCGACGCTTCTCAAAACAAGTAGCTTAGAGGATATTGAAACTATGGGTAGTCGGAGGCAAAGCTTGGTGTGCTAAGTTGAGCTTGCAAGCAGCGTTATGAACGGTGGCGGCGATGGAGCTCGTCCAAGGAGCTTTCGACGTGATGAGCCCAACAGTCTCGCTCATGGAGGTTTGAAGCCACACAGAGCGGGATTCCACAGTCACGGCAGAAGAATGAGGTATAGCTTTCTCTATCTTTTGCTTGACAAAGCTTGCAACGGCTTTGTTTCGTCTTCATATGCTTTCCGACGCGCTGCCGAGGGTAATGTCCGCGGCGGTGTTGTTCTGATTGCGTGTTTCCGATGTCGGCCAACGCGCGCTTCGCAAGCACAGCTCGACGAGGCGTCACAACCCGCCTATGTATATCATTAGGCAGTCGGTTCGTCAGCAAAACAACAGCCAAGTTGTCGGCGAAGTCCACGACGCTGCCTTTGCTAAGGTGGTGGGAAGACGGGAGGTGGAAGCTGAACAACTTCCAGCAGTCGACTAGGTGAATGCCCATAAACGTTGTTCATAAACGGAACCAACAATCTTGAGTCTGCCACAACTCCTCTAGCGCGAGGTCGTGCTGGCGTGACTGATTGTGGTTGTCGACACGTGGACTCTGGGAAAAATACTCTGAAGCAAGGGCCGGTCGCGGAACGGCTCGAACGCATATGTTGCCATACTCATCGGCCCATCGTTGCATGTAGGGGTCGTCTCCGTCGAAGGTGTTGGCTGCTCCAGCGGTGGCAATGAAGTGGATAACCTTCCGCTTGTTGTATTTGTAGCCCATAGCGACGATGTCGACCCCTTCTAAGTTGGTGGTAAGCACGAGCCTGCTCCCTGCACTCTTGTCCTTCAAATGTTCTTCTAGATATTGCTTGGGGAAGCGGGCGTGGCTTGTCCTCACTACACCTATAAAATGGTGCCCCCTCTTGGATGCTTGTATCGCAGCCTGAGGGGTGACGTGCAAACATGGTTTAATTCCTTACTCATAAGCATTTATTGACATTCACATTGCACATTAATCCGCTTAATACCTTCACTGACGCAAACCAACTGTCACCCAACATAGTTGTCCAGGTTGGATGGCGGTTGACTCCATCGCCCGCACGACAGTAGCGCATGTTGTTCCCAACTCCCGACTATATGTCTTCTGTCTCATAGTTGTCCTCCCCTCTTGCACTTCAACCCACATCATCACTCTTGTGTCTGCATCGCACATCGTCTTGAACTCTGTTCACAAGGGCTTGGGCTTCCGCAAAATGAAGGAAATATTTGGTAAGCCTCCTCGCTTGTCCTTGCGCGGCTTGTAGCTAGACATCGACTCATCTAATTTTTGAGTCATCTCTGCCTGAAGTGTAATTGCCCTGTTACGGCAATTTGACCAAATTTGACTAAATTTTCAGCCACTTCACTGCCAGTACCCTCCGTCGGCGCGGCGCGCATCGCGGAGTCGGCAGGCAAAAATTCCACAGGAAATTCGAGTTGGGTGTTGGGAGGGTGGGCAACAACTGATCCCCAATTTATGTGGTCGTCGCCAGGCGTGGGAGGCGGTGAGCTTGCAAGTTCTTGCCCGGCGGTGGGCAGCTCTGCCCGGAGTTGAGTGGACCGCTCGGTAGTTTCCGCACCATCATCCCACCGCACGGTCCACAACTTGGGTCCTACTAACGCAGTAACTAAGCCATACTTTCGGGCACGCTGATGGCGCCTCGAGCCGGGCCTTAGGTCCTCTATAGGGCTTCTACGAGCCGAGACTCTTTGGCCTATCCGGACTTGCCGAGCGGTGCTACCGCGGGGGGTAGATGCGGGCAAAATCGTCGCCATGGCGAATAGCCGCGGCCGGTAACCTGTATTTCTTGAAAAATGAGTTGACTAGGGCCTTATTATGCACGTTTAGGACCCGTTTTTGTAAGGATCGCTTAAATCAGCGGTCTGCTTGGAGGTTCCAAAAATGGCAATTTTCTGTGGTACGCGTACCACAAACGTGGTACGTGTACCACCAATTCTCCCGAGGCACTAGCCCCGTGTCTTGGCATGTTCTCCGTGGTATATTTGGACGACGTGTTGATCTACAATCAGACGGCCGATGAACACCTCGAGCACATTCGACCCGTATTACAAGAGATGCAATGACGCCATTTGCATATTCAACTCTGTAAGTGTTAGTTCGGACGATCGAGCGTCAACCTAATGAGACATGTGGTAGAAGCTGGATAGATCCGAATGGACCCCGACAAGGAGGAGGCAGTATAGAGTTGGCCCCGGCCGAAATCTGTGATAGAATTACGAGGATTTTTGGGACTCGCTGGATACTACCGGAGGTTTATCAACCACTTCTTAATCCTAGCAACCCAATTAACGGACCTCAACAAGAAGACACCGGAATTTCGTTGGACTCCTCGAACCCAGTCATCATTCGAGCAAATTAAAGACTCGATAGTACGCGCATCGGTATTGGTAATTCATGACACTTCTCCTAATGCAAGATACACTCTTTACAGAGATGCTTCTGGATTTGCAGTTGGAGGTGTGTTGTCACAAGACCAAGGTATCGGACTACAGCATGTTGCGTATCATGCTCGGAAGATGAACAAGCATGAGGTAGAAAATCATGTCCACGAACAAGAGCTACTGGCAGTTCGCGACGTTCTACTGAAGTTCCGTTGCTACTTAGACGACACGGCGGGATTTACGGACCACGACACGTTGCAACACTCCTTTCGGCAGCGCGATTCATCTACTCGACAGGTGCGATGGCTACAAGTTCTAGTAAATTATCAGCGACATATGGATATCGTGTACAAGAAGGGACCATTCAACCATGCGGATACTCTGTCTCGCTTATATGGCATGAAGGACTCAATACATAAGCTGCAGTTGTTACGCGATTCGACCAACGACGGAGTAGGATTCCAGTTACACGCGATTTTTTCCCCTTGAATCCCGGTTACATCCTGACTCTAGACTTCATGCGGAAATCAAAGACGCTTATGACTCGGATAAATACTTGCTTACCCGAAAATCTTTGCCTACCTTGCTGGTACGTCAATCGAATGGACTCTTGTATGCCTACGGGACAACACTGTATATTCCGGACGTTTCTAAATTGCGATCGGGAAGAGTGTACGGACTACACGACGCACCGACCGCGGGACATATTGGTATTACTCGACTATTGGTAGCAGTAACCCGGACGTTTTGGTGGCCTAGCATGAAACGGACAGCACAACACAACGTACGCAACTGTGTTACATGCCAACGTAACAAGGCAGTGCGACATCGACACAAGCCCTATGGACTCCTTCAATCGCACAAGGCACCGACCAGGCCCTTCGAACATGTATCGCTTGACTTGATTGCGGACGTACTCGAGTGCGATGGGTATGATGATGTGGTGGTCTTCGTTTGTATGCTTACGAAATGGACGATTGTCGAGTCGATTACAAATACAGATACAACGGAGCAATTAGCGAAGGTTATGCACCGCGTTTAGGGTACCACCACATGCTAGCTAGGATGACTAGCGCCTTCGAGCGGCGAGAGCGGATCGCGTATCGTGGAGATAGCGACATAGAATTTTTTAAATTCTAAGGCTAGGGATCAAGAGAATTTTGTCGATGTTGATGGTAGTGACATTTTGAACGTCGATGTTAGTGGGCTTGATACATTGGATTGTCGATGTTGATGGTGTTGATATTTTGGGATGTTGACATCGATGGCAAATTAAGCCGACATTGTCGCCGATGTATCGACATTTGGGACGATATACCAGCATATCGGGCTTTGACAATTTGTATTTTGTAAATGTTTTGATAATTCATGGCATTGATGTCTACACATTTGTCAACATGCTGATGTCGATGTCACAGCCTAGCACATCCACGGCACCATCAGGATAGGATGAAGATACTATCAACGATGTATCGATGGATGATCGCTAGCCTTGTCATAATTTTATTGTAGCGATAGACCATATCTTTCCTTGCTCTATAATTTCTATCATGTTGTTATTGCCGACGGAGAGGGATGGACAAGGAGAGCCCTAGCGTTAAACCATCTTCCAAGGACCTGTATGGTTACATTAGGTACGCCTTGAGATATCAACCAATTTAATGGTACGTGTTGTGAAAATGTAATTTCTAATTTCTAGCGTTGACGTACGGAACATGGACGGGAGCTGAGCACAAGTACACGAGCTTATGTTTGCAAGCGGGCAACGATACTGGAATGGCATCGCCACTCAACATGGTCAAATCGACTACGGTCAAGGTAATGCTAGTTTCCTTGAATAAATCGCGAACGGCCGCGTCGATAAGTTCTTCACCAGGCACAACAATGCCGGCTTGAAACCAAGATTCACCGGTACGAGGTTCGCATAGTAAAACAAGTTTGATGTGAGAGGCCTTGGTTCCTCTGACATGCCGTACGACCACAACGTATTTACCAAGACCAACGGATGACATGCCGAATCAAACAAGCCGCGTCGAACATACCATGTCATATCCTAGCCCATTTATCTAAGTGCTAGTATCTGACATTACTCATTTCCTGTAAATAGTACATGTATTTTAACGATATTCAGTGACTCTTTTATTGTCATCGCGGCAGTACCACTGTATCGCCGTATTTTCTCCGGACAATACAGAGTTACTAGCAGTATCTCTTCCAGATAGTTCGTGTCTAGATAGTTCTAAGAGTTTGTGCAATAAGGTTAGATAAGACGGTACAGATAATCTCATATAATATGTAGCGCTAGTAATAGTTTGGTTTAGTTACCTGGCAGCACAAGCTACAGGTTCTAAGGCTGTTTCTAGAATACATGCGGCGTGGATATTTAAGACGGGGACTTACTCGCCGAGGGGAGAGACCCAGACCGGTACATACCAGAAGTACTCCAAACTCAAATTGTAAGAAACCATGTTCCTAAGACAATCGTATTAATTCTCTCTACGTTGTATGGCGAGATCTAGAGATTAGGCTCTACAACTAGTTTAAGGTTGCCAACTTAGCCTAACCAAAGTAGCACCTCACATACCAAGCATCAACGAAAGGGTGTGAATATCAAGACGCTCCGAAATAAGTGCGGCAGTTTCGCTATGCAAGCGAAATGCTGCCACAAAACAATGCTTAGTTGTTGATGTTGATAATGTTGTCACTGCAAATGGAAGTTCAAAGGAAAAGAGATGGAACTTACTATCTTAGTGTTGAGTGTGTTAACAATATAATATAATCACAAAGAGAATAGTTAATGTGTGTGTCACCTCCCTCCACTGCACTAGGCTCGCACGCCCGTCGGCACTCACCCCCACCTCCTCGTAGTGACCGTTGGTAACCCTATAGCCGTGCTAGGCTTGGCACGGTTGGGGGCTAGGCGGGGTGAAATCCGGCGGCTGCGACCCGCGGATCAACACATGTCGGGAAGCCTTAGTACGGAGGGCTTTAAAATATATTATTTGTACACCATCGTCAAGATCTCCCGCTCGGCTAGTCCGGTATTTCTTTTCAAGCCTTGATACTTCTTGAAAACTCTCATGTCTACAGGCGGGATATGTATCCGAGGGGTCATTTTGCGGCGACGAGGGTACGGACGGATCTGAGGTGGTGGGGGCGTTGGAGCTGATGGCGGACAGCCGGGAAGCAGCGCCATGGCAAGGCGCTCGCTGACAGCCGACAAGCCATGCGGGGATCGCTGCTCCCATGGAGGCGAGGCGAGAGACTACACAGGCCGGTGGAGGGTCGCAGCCGGAGGAGCGACAAGGACTGGCATCGGAGGTCCTCAAGATCATTTGCCTCCGGAAAACCCCGGTACGGAGGGCTTTTGATTAAATATTTCCGTGCCCACAATCTTTTGCGGAGCGGCGACTCGATCGTTGTGTTCGACCAACCCCTCCCCTAGTCGGTACCTAGTTATCGATAGGCTGCCTCATGCAGTGCGCCTAGGGTTATCGCAACGGCGCACAGCTCGTATAGGTGGCCCCTTACCAACCTAAACCACCCGGAGAGGATAAGGGCGGCCATAACCCGATCAAACAAGTGCTGAAAAACCAACGGCGATGAATCTAGCACGGAGGCTAGAGCAAAAATCTAGCACGGAGGCTAGAGCGCTAGCCGGACACCGTATGAGGCTAAGGTATTTCTTCTTCTCCCCCCCCGAATGAGGGAAGACTAAGCGGGGTGGCGAGCTTCGACGGGAGGAGCAGCACTATCTCGGACGTGGGTGTGCGAGGATCGAGAAGGGTCCGTCGACGACCTGAGATAGGGGGATTTTCGCCTGTCTTTCCCCCCCAACTCCGGCACGACCGGAGTCGTACATGAGCAAAGGTTAGGTAGGCCTGACCTAACAAGCACAAGCTGACTATATTGGTTGATCAGCGCTCCCGCCGCGGCTCGAGTAGGCCGCGTATCGTGGAGAATAGCGACATTTTATACTTCATACTTGTATGCAGACAATACTCGTTTACGGGTATGCTTGACACGGTATCGCTACTGCCATTTGAGAGGTTAGGGTTAGTGGTTCACGGTCTAGCCTCATTCTATGAGCCCTAATATGACACGGTTGGGAGGGCCTAGAGACAACATCCGGTTTCACACGGTATTGTTGTAAACAATTTCATTTCAAAGGTCCAACATCGCTAGCTCTTGTTTGGTCTCGCTTGGTCCTCGTGCCTGTTGTTAGGGCTCTCGTAACGGTCTAAACATACAAGCACCGAAGCTTGTTTGTTTCGGGAAATCAGACCAACGCGTCATTTAGTATGTTAGACTTACTTTGCGTATTGTACGTACCTTTAGGTACTAGTAGCACGGTATTGTACAATGACCTCGAGCTAAATTGCAGTGTCGACGTAACCGCAATACGTGTTTTCGATGCAACAGTACGAATCAAATTAATAACAAATGCACTCATCCCATAAAGTCCGTTACTAGTGAAATAGGGCCTTTCGCGTAGGGCGGGTGTTTACCATGTAGGGTTTCTAGGGTTGAATGTACTTTAGCTCGTTAAAAAGGCGGGCCGAAACTTGTGTTGACGGTGAAGCTAAGGGGGAAGCGGGGCACGAACGGGGCCCGTCACGGCAACGATATGGTCAGATTGATTTGAATCTAGAGGTTTGCATATCCAATATCATGTGTACGTGACATTAACTCTAGCGGTTACTGGTACCGTTAATATCGGCGCGTCTCGCCTGCAGGGCAACCACCTTGCCCGAACAGTTAGACGCAGCCAACGACCAACGACTTCCCCAACGGTCAGCTCTAGCTAGCCCGTGCCTTATAAGCCGTAGCTAGCCACGAGCCTAGGCACTCTCTGCTTTCGCGCTCAGCCAATCTAGGCTTCGCGCGAATGCAGTCTCGACTCCCGTAGTCGAGTAGGGTGTCAATCTTACTTTCGTCCCATGCGCACTCGAGCGTCACGCGACACTTCCCCTCGTTCAGCTACGCCATTCCCCAATATGCAGCCTGAGAAGTCTACATCCGCCGCAGCGGCCGACCCTCACGCTACCTCACTCGAACAACGCACAGCCGAACAGATTCGTACGGCAGTTTTAGCATCGGAACAACGGATAACGGAACAGTTTTTGGCGGCTAACGCTGCCTTACTCGCCCAGCTCCAACGCACCACCGCTACACCTGCTCCTACTGATCCACAGCAGTCCATTCCCGCCGACGCAACAGCGACGGAGGGTGGTAAGGCGGGCCCCGAGCCACCTATCGACCTGCTCGACGACGAACCCGACCCCGCCGCGGCCGAGTTCGTCGACTTCACCTACTACGGCGAAGTCATCCCGGCCGGCCTCGAACGTCCCCCTCGAGACGTCGAGGAGCCACGTCTGTGGACTCTCACGGACGACACCGCCCGCGCCCTAAGCGACAAACGCACCCAAGCGGCATACGACGAGTACCTACACATCGGGTGCTATGCCTTCTTCGACAGTTGCGCCAACGCGGCAATTGGCGAGGCTTTGGACACGTTGTCGCACGGCCCACCTCTACCTACAGAGCAGGCGGCAGCGATTGCCCTCATCCGAGCGGGCCATCGCACCCACGCAGCGACGGAGGAGGCCGCCCGTACTAGACTGGGCTTCCTCCGCCTCACCAAGGGCGGACAAGCGAGCACAGATGCGGACCGCGTGTTTGCCGAATTGGCACACGAGCGCTTTTGCCGACCGCGCCCTACCGCGGTCTCCGGCACATTGGACGCGCTACGCCAAGCTTTCGTCGACCGCACGCTTGAAGTCAGCTTACACGCCGCCAGCAAGGCAGCCGCCGGCGCCGCTTTCGCAAAGGTCACGCCGGACAAGCCCACCGGCCCCGACGCTCGCACCCGCAAAGCCGCCGCCGAAAAACGCAAGGCCGCTGCCGCAGCAGCAGCCGCGGCACGAGCCGCCCCCCCTTCCAAGCCGACCGACCCGGCTACAACCCCGAGCAAGAAATGATGGTGTGGCCCGCCGCGCCGATTCCTGCTCCCCGACATCTTCCTTCATGCGCCACCGCGTACGTCGAAAATGGCGGGAGTGGGAGCGCATCGGCGCGAGCGGCCAAGTCCTAGGTTGGATCCGCCACGGCGTACGTGTGAAGTTCAAGCACGGCCTACGTCCCAAGCCGTTCAACCACGGCATCTCCATGCTAGACGCCACACCCGACCAACTCGAGTTTCTCAACTCGGAACTACCACGCTTCGAGGCTTGCGGCGCATGGGAGCGCTCTACGAACCCCCGCTACGTCTCCCGGATGTTCTTGGTGCCAAAACCCGGATGCAATCAATGGCGCTTGATCATCGACCTTCGAGAACTCAACCGCTATTGCTCAACGTTCAACATGACTTGCGAGACCCTCAAGCACCTCCGCCATCTATCTCGACCGGGGGACTACTTCGTCTCACTCGACCTCACCGATGGGTACTACACCCTTGGCATCCGGGAGGAGGACCGCGACTACTTCACGGTCAACTACCGCGGCACCCTATGGCGCCTCGCATGCCTCCCCATGGGGTGGTCGGGCTCCGCCTACTACTTTTGCAAGCTCACTCAAGCGTTTACGAACCACCTCCGCCGCCCTCCTCCTCCCACGCCCGCATCTACACCGGCCGGCCCGCGCCGCCCGTCCAAGCGCTTCCTCCGGAACGCGCGATGGCGAGGAACCCGACTACTCCCCTACATGGACGACTTCCTCTTCTTGGCGGATTCCTACGACGAGGCCCTCATACTCCGGCAGCGCGTCCAAGCCCTGCTCGACAGCCTCGGCCTACAACGCAACCCCAAGAAAGGTGTATGGACGCCAACGCAAGTCGGCGACCACTTGGGCCTCACGGTGGACTTACTACGCGGCGAGTTTCGCGCCCCACCCGCAAAACTGCTACACCTCGCACAACACGCTTCGGCCTTGCTCGGACGAGCAGCGTCCAACGCTCGATGGCTACCCACACGCCAACTCGCAGCCTTCGCGGGAAAAGCGCAATTCCTCTACCTCGCCATCGCGCCCGCCCGATTCTTTTTGCGCGAGCTCCACAACGTCTTGGCTACCCGTACCGGTTGGGGGGGACGCGTGCGCCTCACCCACCAACTCCGACGCGACCTCGAGTGGTGGCGCACGGTACCCTCCCAACACAACGGCCGGTCGATCTACAAGCCCGTCGAGACCGCCTACTTACACGCCGACTCGAGCGACTACGGGTGGGGAGCCGTCCTCAACGAGGACGCCAATTACCAAGCCCGCGGGTTTTGGAGCGCCCCCGACCGCCTCCAACACATTACGTGGAAGGAACTTCGAGCAGTCAGGCACGCGGTCGAATCCTTTCTACCGCAACTCCGAGGACGACAAGTCCTCCTCCACGAGGACAACACTGCCGTGGTCGCCGTCCTAACCAAGCTAACGTCCCGGTCACCCGTCATGATGACGGAGCTGCGGCGTTTGTGGTTCTTACTCGACACCAACGACATCCACATCCGCCCACGCTACATCCGCTCAGCCGCCAACGTCTGGGCCGACACACTCAGCCGCGAGCTGGACTCCGAAGACTGGCAGCTAAACCCTCAACTCTTCAACCACCTTCAGCTCCGGTGGGGCCCGCATACAATCGACCGGTTCGCTTCTATGCTCAACACGCAACTGCCACGCTTCAACGCCCGCTGGCGCGACCCCTTGTGCGAGGACATCGACTGCCTACACCTCCCCGACGCGGCGTGGAAACGCGAGAACAACTACTGCAACCCCCCTTGGTCTGCCCTACCCGCACTCGCCGCGAAACTCGAACAAGCTCAAGCCGCGGCGACTGTCATCGCCCCCTACTGGCGGAACAAAACGTGGTACCACGCGTTCGCCCGCTTGGCCACCGAGACCGTACACTTCCCAGCGTCCCGCAACCTGTTCTTCCCCGGCAGGCTAGGCAAGCGAGAAGGGGTCGGACCTCCCGCTTGGAGCATCGTGGCTTTTCGACTAGCACCCCCTCTTGACTCTACACGCGACGCGGTGCGATTGGCCGGGCGATACGCCCGGACCGATTAAATACTCCTGTACAGCACGTCCTCCCTCTGCGTACAGGACCGCCGCGCTACGGATTACGCCGCGGAGCAGCACAGTTGCCCTGGTCCTCCGAACTTACTGAAACTTTTCAAGACCTCCTAGGTTCAGATAAGCTCGGGGTTACAGCGGTTGCCCTACTCAGCAACTCGCTAGCGCCCTCTACGTACTCGAGCTACCAGAGCGCAATCCGACAGTTTTTTTTTTTTTGTGCAGAGGAAAATATCGCTCCGCTACAGGCCACGCCGGCCACGATGGTCCGCTACACCGCCTGGCTTGCCCTCTCGGGAACGGTCGCTGCCAGCTCGCTGCAGCCTTACTTCTCCGCAATTAACAAGTTCTTCCGCGACCACCGGCGCCAACCTATCGCCGTGGGCGAACTCCTGGCGGACGCCCGCCGTGGACTCGAAATGCTACAGCACCGCCTGCTGCCCACCACCGCTCGCCTCCCGCTACCCGCACAAGTCGCTCTGGACATCCTACACGCCGCCAACACCCTACACGGAACTTTCGCGTGGACCCCTGCTTCCCTCCCGCAGATGCAGCGCTTCAGAGCCTGTTTAGCGGTGTGTGTCAATTACATGTTTTTCTGCCGCGCCGAAACCGGCGCCCGCTGCCAGACAGGCGACCTAGTGGTCGACAGGCCCTCTCAACAAATCTGCCTATTCGTGCGCAAATCTAAAGGGGACCAGCGCCGCGACGCGGCCGAAAAACCTGTCATCGCTATCCCTGTAGCAGCTAACCCCGTCTTGGCAAACCTGCTCGTCTACTACACAGAGCAGCGCGCGACCTTCTGCAACAAATTCTACAACACGCCACCCCCCCTCGCCTTTTGGAGCTGCTCACCTTCCGAGCCTTCCACCGAGTGGGGCGCCGCGTCCACCATCTCCGCCTGGCTCTCCCTCGCCCTCCTCACAGTCCACTCGTTCGCGCCCGCCGGCTTTAAATGGACGTCGCACAGCCTACGCAAAGGCGCGGCGTCCGCTGCCAGCTGCATCGGCGCGCCCCTCCCCGTAATCAAATTTATGGGTGGCTGGGCCAAGAACAACACTGTGACCGAAGGCAAATATATTGACCCAACCATGACCCCATCACCTGCTGCTTGGCGGTTCTTCGGCTGGCTCACTCCGTCCCCCCCGCAACACTAATTCTGGCTGTGCAAGCCTTTGGCTTTAGGTTACTGGCAAAACGTGCCCTAGGGTAAATGGTCAGATTGATTTGAATCTAGAGGTTTGCATATCCAATATCATGTGTACGTGACATTAACTCTAGCGGTTACTGGTACCGTTAATATCGGCGCGTCTCGCCTGCAGGGCAACCACCTTGCCCGAACAGTTAGACGCAGCCAACGACCAACGACTTCCCCAACGGTCAGCTCTAGCTAGCCCGTGCCTTATAAGCCGTAGCTAGCCACGAGCCTAGGCACTCTCTGCTTTCGCGCTCAGCCAATCTAGGCTTCGCGCGAACCCACCCACCCATCCCTATAATCCTGCGCTAATCGACCCCCAGACCCTGTCTGTGGGTGTCTTTTGGCCAAATTGTAAGCAAGCTGACATCTTTGGCAAAACGTGCCCTAGGGTAAATGACGTATTAGGATTGGCGGCCCAACCCCGATTTCGGGGTATATCCTAATTCGGGCGCCCCGAAATTCGGATTTTCCACACTTTGGCTCGTGAAAAATCCCGAAATGGGTGACACAACATGCAGATTTTTTATCCCAGCATGTTTTCCGCAAACATGGGAGCACGTGGGTGTGATGGCATGTGCCATTAAGATGCTTGACGTGGGTGGGATCGGGGCCGGAAAACCACAGCTTGGGAGGCTTAAAAAAAGCCTAACTTCGCCGTACGGTGTCCGATTCGAGCAAACTAAGTTGCAAGTGGAAGCCCTTCACCCAAATAGATATAGGTTCACGCCTACCGGCCGGTGTTCGCGTCAAATCCGCCGTCCGATGTCATCCAAGCTCTCGTACAGCCAACTAAAGCTTTTAGGGTTTCGAAATCTGCCACATTCGCGCAGGGCTAGCAACCCCTAGACAGGTGGTACTGTTGTAAGTAATACCGTATACGTATTAGTTGCAGATAGCTATTGTAAGCTATTCTAGATATGATTAGTACATGTCTAGATCGGACATACCGATAAACTGTTTGACACGGTACAGAGCTGTCGCTAGGCTACAGCTCCATCACCTCTGTTGTCCCGACACCACGCCTGTAGGCTGGCTGTCGCCTTAACTGTTCCGTTTGCGGGACTGTGACTGTAACTAAGTTTGCGTACGTTATCTTCCACACTAACTGTGTTTGCATGGTTCAATAGGTTATGGGCCCCCGCCTCACGTCACTCACGCGCGACAACCTGGTTCGGCGAGCTGCGATCGACAGCTCTCCCGCAGAAGGCAAGTTTCTTTAGAAAACTAGTACTTTCAACATGTAGTCGGCGATATCGCCAGTATAAACTGCGATTTTAAAAAAACCCGCCACCACCCCTCTTAAGTCAGCCACCCGCCGGAGACGGCCAGCCACCCACACCGACGCACTCGTCGTGTGTGGACATGGTGCACACAGGTCCAAGCTGGAGAACGGGGGGGTGCACCATCGGGTGAATACGCATCCACAGGTTGCACGCCAGCCGTAGCTTACCTTTTTATTTTCATTTTTATACTAGCCTAGCGAATCAGCCACCAGCGCAGCGCTCCACCTGTCCTGGCCTTGGCCTCGACTTATGCCCCACACTGGGTGGAGGATACAGAGAAGGTGCTCTGAGACACCCCGGGGCTACAGGCCGAGGGGTCGGCGGGCATCAGGCCGTCTCTTTGCATACCGCTGTTAGGCACGAGTCCGGCTAGCGGTTTTTACCGCTGCATGTTTTCTATCCAGCTCTTTCTTTTTCGCCCTCTGTCGAAATGGCGCAGAAAAACCCGCCTGCTTCACCTGTTGGTTCCCCTGACCCAGGCTCTCAACAGAGCAATGTCGATCACCCTCCGGACACTCTCGCACTGCTCGTTGCGCAAGTGGCGCACTTAATAGCTCGTCTCGACTCGCAGTCGGCCGAGGGTGCTGTTGCTGCTGCGGGTGCTAATCCGCACCCCCCTGTAGCTCAGCGCCGCCACGCTGCTCACATCGAACCCGTCCGGGACAGCCACGACGGCCATACCCTCCACCTGCAAAGCACTGTCGATACTACCCAGGATGTCCTCGAGCTCCTCCGTGTGCAACTGACGCGCCTTGAAGCGTATCTCGACTCGCAGTCGGCCGCCATTGCTGCTCTTCCTGCTGCGGCTGCTATATCGCACCCCCTTGTCGCTCAGCGCCGCCACGATGCTCACCTCGGACACTTTCGGGACAGCCACCACGTGCACACCCTCCCCCTGCTTGTGCATCCCCAGCCTGTCTACGCCCCACATGACGCACAGTCAGCCTTGTCTGCCGCTACCGCTGCAGCCCCTGTTGGCGACACCGACGTCGCACAGCGCCGTCCCGCTGCGCACCGCGAGCTCTCGCGTCCCGAACTCGTAGGTGAACACTTGCAACCACCCCCCCAATACCCCCCCGCTGATTCTTCCCTACACGACATCGCAGTTGAACAACTCCCGCCACCCCCCCCTACCCCCCCGTTGGATATGCCCCTGACCACCCCATACCTCTCATCCCGGAGACGCCCTCTCACGGCGTCCCCCCCTCCCGTGAGCACCCGCATTCGTACGCCCCGCCGCCTCCCATGGCCGGCCGCTCTCCCTTTCCCGGTGTCCCACCTCTTCTTCCCTTCCATGGACATCATTCTCCCCCAGCCCCGCGTGGCGACCACACCCCCGGTGGCCGTCGTCGCCCCACCGTTGACCCCATAGTCATCGGGCGACCGACACACGCAACCCCCGACTTTGACCCAGACGTCCACCCAAGTCTCTTGGGCAGCCCCCACTACGCCCCCGTCTGCACGCGCCCCGCTGTCTCCACGGTCTTGCGCATCCTTGGCTCCGCCCATGCCTCACCCACGGAGGCACATTGGCGCGCTCTGCAAATGGCCCTCCGCTCCCTTCATGGCACCATCCACATGCGCTTGACGTTGGGGGGGGCCTGGACCACAGCCTCCAACTCACAGGCTTTGCCGACGCTGACATGCTCACCAAACTCCTCCCAAGACCTGCACTGTCAAGACACCGAAGTGCGATCATTGGAGGACAAGACCCAATGCAACGCTTCATCCCGTAGCTACCTGCAGGGGGAGTGTTGTAAGTAATACCGTATACGTATTAGTTGCAGATAGCTACTGTAAGCTATTCTAGATATGATTAGGACATGTCTAGATCGGACATACCGATAAACTGTTTGACTCGGTACAGAGCTGTCGCTAGGCTACAGCTCCATCACCTCTGTTGTCCCGACACCACGCCTGTAGGCTGGTTGTCGCCTTAACTGTTCCGTTTGCGGGACTGTGACTGTAACTACGTTTGCGTACGTTATCTTCCACACTAACTGTGTTTGCATGGTTCAATAGGTACCCGCATACCCGCTCCGCTAATACGATCAACAATCAGCGCTCTATATTTCTTATATTCACGGCGTTGCCCATTTCATGCCCCATGATGGCATGGTGCCGTGCCCTTTAACGCCGGCCAGATAAAGGCCCGTGCTAGGGTACTTTGAAAGCTCCCCGCCATTTTTCACGCCCGGCGATGCGCAAGTTTCTAAGGCCAACGATCCGCGCGCCAGGGTGCTTACACTCCAAGTCAACTGCCCCTCAAGCCCAATAGGCCCCTAGCCCGTGCTCCTTGGTGGTATTTCCGGGCACGTGGCAAGAAAAACCAGTGCACACGACATGCCATTCTCGGTGTCGCCGCCTTGAAGACGGCCGGGCGCAACACAGTCGGCGGATACTAGCGTAATTGTGCAAACATGCTGAGAACCATGTGTCGAGTAGTCTCCCGGCTTGTCGCGACACTACGTGTACCGAGCCACGCGTAGAGGCGTGCGTAACCTGCACATGCACGAATTTCGGCCCGCAAAATGTGGGCCGAAAATCCAACGTGGGTGCACACAACAATTGGGGCGTGGCGGTAAAGGTGCTCACGTCAGTGAACAACGCGCCGTGGTGTGCTATTCGAAAATCATTATTCTACCCCCCAATCGAGTTGCATGGCCATCGCGGCAGTGCGTGGCGGGTAATTAAATACGTGCCGCTAGTAACGGACTTCATGCGAAGAGTGTACATTTACAATGTCATGTAATGTATTGTTACATGATAATACTCGTCACACTAGTACTTAAACAGTATTGGCCAATTGGCTAGTTTTAAAAGTCGCCCTCATAATAACCTTTTTGTCTAAAGCAATGTACAGCTTCACAAAAGTGTAATATGCCATATGCAAGCATGAAATGGAAAGGAGATGGGGCACATTTTGGAGTCATGACCATTATACGTGCACCATCACTGAAACTCAATCATACGCTGGCCCTAGCCAACCTTCCAAACATATATCAAAAGAGCTATGATGGCGTTCACCCGCCAACGGTGCCGTGTGTTGTCTTAGTTTTGCCCTCATTCGCATGGCTGCATTCCTATCGAGAGTCTTGGAACTTCTCCTCGCCGGTAGCCTATGGCTTGAGTTTTAGTGTTAACCTAAGTAGGGATCATTTATTGCTTAAATACACATATACATAGTTGAAATTGAAAATACAGGATAGCCCACCCCTCCCCCCCCCCCTGTTTTCGCCATGATTCGGTACATAAAACAACATATCTAGTCGGAACGGCGTATTGTAGCGAACAGTCAAGGCGATACATTGTATACGAGTAGCCCGTAGTTGTGTCTTATAACAATACCTTTTTGTTGAACACGCACAGACACTCTCTCTCTCTCTCTCTCTCTCTCATTATTACACACACACACACACACACACACACACACACACACACACACACACACACACACACACACACACACACACACACACACACACACACACACACACACACACACACACACACACACACACATAGTGAGTCTCTTGTAAGAACGCATACACCCTGTCTTTCTTAGTACGTATTTTGTAATCATGAAAATAATGCTCACCCGTCGTAGCGGTGCGCAGTTCTTAAAGACAAATATGAATTTTCCCTATCCTAATGAGTGCTCTATACACCACACCTATGTACCCCCCCCCAGAAAAGCGCATCTGTATTACCGAATCACATCGAGTATCATATGATTAGGGGACACACACACACACACACACACACTAACACACACACTAACACACGAACACACACACACACACACACACATTTTAGCAAATTAATGTACACTCCTCCACAAAAGTCCGGACAAGATTTCGCACCTGCGCAAGTAGAAAATGCAATCATGCGTCGATTTTATTGACAAATATCCTGAAATGCGAGGCAATGCTTTTGCGCGCAAAATGGAATGCACCGACAACTGCGAGGGGCGAGTTCGAACACTGCCGGGCATGTGCACTTGGGGTTATCGCGCCCGCACCCGTGCGGCACGCTCTTTCAAACAGTCGCCGTGTTTGGTAGACGAAAAGAGTAACGGGCGCACAACGCCGCAATATGAACGCTGATGCGACGGTCGCGCAAATGTAATGCATAGGCGACGGAGGGAGGAGGTGTGGGGCAGGCCGCTGTGGGGGAAACGCAAGAAATCGCGTATGTAGATCATACCACCGATATGCGCACAACCCAAGGGCAAGCCGCTTTCGGCAACAGTGTTCAAGCGATCATAACTTCCTCATATATGGTCAAAACTATTTGTAACATGTACCGTTGGACGCGTCTTTTCAATGCGCTTTGAACGAATTTACTCCGGAGCTCAAACTCTCACAAATCGATTTGTTATGAACTATTTTAATTTAAAAATTATTCCGGCACAGCTGAGCCGCAGTGCCAAGCAACACCCATCGAAGTCGGCTCACCTCCTGAGACGATTTGTGCGGGGTTTGTCGATATATGTTTACCAATTTTTCATTCCTATTGACCTCCGAGCCCAATTCCCGACGCGTGCCACGCGTGGGGCGGGTGTGGTTGGCACAAGCACATACCCAAGCATTCCAAACACCACCGTCAACGTGATGCGTCCCTAACGGCCAAGTTGGACCTCGCCCCTCCCCTAAGCCAATCGCCCTCGCATGTTTACAGCGTGCAGTGTTTATCCAAACCTGCGTCATGTGCGTTTTTGCTCGCCTGCTTTCCAAAAAATCACCCGTGCCAGCGGCGTGAACTTCCGTGCTCTATTCACACACCCGCAAACCAAACCTCGCGCATTGAACACGGCACCCACGCCACCAAACCCCTCCAAAAAGCCCCCAAAAGCACGGTTATGTGGAACACATAGTAATATGCAGCTTGGTATGAGCGCTTGAGCAATGCCCAAGCGTGGCGCTCAGAATGACGTGTGTAGTTCAGACAATTTCCCGGGAGTTTATGGGCTTAATTCGACAAACTCCACCGACAACACCCGCTTTAAGCTGAGGTCTAACCACCCCGGATGGCGGCTTACTGCTTGCTTCTCGGCTCTCCTACAATTCGGGTGATACTGAGGGACGACTCGGCAATGCATTTGTCCGGGTCCGTGCAAAGGTCGCGCAGCGTAGTAGTCTTTCAGATGGTCGATTTGTGCAAACGGGACGATATGGCTGGACGGGGCCAATATTGGCCGCACTCAGTCGCAACTCCCCACGTAATGGCATGAAGCAAGTCTTATCCTCATAAGTGACAATCCATTCGTGTGCAAAGGAGCGGACCACGATGCGAGGTATGCATGACAAACGAAGTAGAGCTCTATCTATGCATAAATGTAGACTGCGATATGGTGGCATGCATTGTAGGTATGACTTTGCATTGCATTATTTGTACTGGTGCAGGGAAGTGGCTAATGCTGTTGCGGTGATTGGACCGCGGGATTTCGCACAATTAAGTGTAAAAGCTGAGGTGTTAAAAACGGGTGGGGACGATTCCCACATAAAAACAATATAGCGCTGTATGAAAAATGCGTATGAGGCAGCATAAGCCGCCAAGGAACGCAGACACCAATTGAATTTCACCCATAAGCAGCAGCTGCGATACTCGCAAGACATGTCTTTGGAGGAGCAGGTTGGTGCCGGATGGCCGCCGCTGTAGGCAGCTGTATCTTTTACAGGGAGCAAGTGTGTCGGATTATGGTTACATAAAAAGTACAGCTGATTCGGAAGAGTAGCAGCGACTACATGTTCTTAGCGCTTCGCAGCCTCCTCCTGGCATTCCTTGGCTGTGGTACACAGCAAAACAGTTGGTCGTGTCAATACATCGTGTTGTAGTGTGCTTCATGATATCCCGGTTACAAATACGAGGGCGGGTTGGAAAAGGGGTCTCACAGGTGGGGTCGTTGGAGCAAGCACGGGTGACCGGCTCGGTGTCGTTCTGCCCGGCTTGGCCTCCCTGCTGGGCCTGGGCCTGAGACTTGGCAGCCCGAGCCTGCTGGGGAGCAATGCTAGCGGCGGCAAGGGCCGCAGCCAGGCCGGCGAAGACGGTGCGGCGCTGAGCCACCATCGATTCCCCCTTCTTGTTATTCTCGGCAGAGCCGACAACCTTCACCTGCATCGCAGAGCCAGCGCAATCGAATTCAAAAACTAGACACACAGACGCACGCACACTTTTTTAATATTGCACCACGTCTTGTCTCTCACTACGTATTTTTGTAATCATTTATGTAATGCCCGTGTACACCCTTAGTACCGATACGCAGTAGTTAAATGACGTATATCCCAATCCCTTTCCCAACAGGCGCGCAAGAAATCATGTATTTAGTTATTTCTTACAAGAAAAAGCAGCGGCTACCACCAAGCAAAATAAAGAAGAAAAGAGGAAAAAACCTAAACCTGTATCGCATTCATTAATCCATTTGAATCCATACACCGACCGCCAGACAGAGAGACGGACAGTCAGAAAGACACACACAAACACACACAAACACACACACACACACACACACACACACACACACACACACACACACACACACACACACACACACACACACAGATTTGAGCAAATCAATGTTGCAGGCTGGCAAGAGACAAATTGCCGCTGCTAATCCCCTGCCTTCAAATACATTGAGTTGCAATTCTAGGTCTGACGAGGGTAGGCCAAATGTCGTTGCTGAAAATTTTTGGAATCAAAGCAGTGGAGATATCGGTACAAGTACGCAGCGCACGTCTACCACCTTTGGATGGCCCACTCGTCGGCACAGTGTCACAGCGATGAATACGGAGAAAAGGCGCCGAGACAGAGTATATTGCCGCCCAAGACCACCTTATGGTAGGGGACAGATGAGAGCGAGCAGCAGCAGTCGTGCAGCGTAGCGTCAACAGCAAGCTGAGGAATAAGCAAAATAAAGAAAAAATTTGGATATGATACAATAAAAGGTCGTGCACCTGATCCTAGCTCCGGTTTGCTACAGTAGCAGGCAGTTGCACCGAACAGCTCCCGATGAGCCCAAAAATTCACAAATAAATATGGTCATATACTAAGGGGATAGGTGTTAATTCATTTGGAGCTTTCAAAAACCGCGATAATGTATTTCCAGATACCGCCTGATGAATGACCGATAGCAAATAATATTGTCGAGTGATGGTTGTCGCGCGCGATGGTGGATAACCTGCGCGCACAGACGCGCAGTGATAATGGTGGTCTGGCGGACGACGGGGCGAAGGGCGGTGAATATTCAGCAGCCAAACAGTACATTCAAATTCGAAGCGGATGGTGAGAGGTGACCTGAGGGTTGAGCAAGTGAGCATTATTCTCGCTCAGCTTACTCGAAAATTCTTGAACCCACTCGATGCCATGATGTCAAAGAAACTCGGCCCGCCACGCCGCATGCCGATCACATAACGAGTATGATAATTATAGTGTACAACCGCTGCCATAGTGTTTCTAGCTGTGGTGCACTAACAGTGTTACAAGCGCACTCGGCTGAACCACCCGACGGGTATATAGATATCTAATAATACATCCGGTCAGCTTGATGGACCTCATCGAGTTACGAATCAACGCAGACCTCGAGACGCCATACATGGTCGTCGTCTCGATTCGCTGTTCCGTACCCTCTATACAGGCGGCAACGATGCGCAGTCACAGCACAGAGAGCACAACATCCGAACTGATACACGACGTTGTGTTCTTCCCGCAACTGCTCACCGTCGCGACGAATAATAAGGTTATTCCGGGATTAGCGAGAGCCGAATAAATCACGCCACGAGCGTGTCCTGTATATGAACTAGTCTGGGCAGGTCGGTTCGTTCGCAACATTTACAACGTTCGATAAACCCATGTCAACGGCGACTGTTCTTCTCCCGTCGATAGGCGATTTTTTAAAGGACATTTGGACTCGACGGGCTCATGGCTCACCCACCTCGAAACTGGCTGTATCATGCCATTATATTGGGAATAATACACGCCAAAGTCAGAACACAGACACGAAGGCGCAGGATACTGGCACTAGGATCCGAGATTATGACACAAACGGTTACAAGCCTTTCGAAAGTCTCATGGCCGAGAGCTCCAGCGATGTCTAGCAGCGGGGTATATACGGAGTCAACTTAGTATTATCAAACTACCGCCTCGACGACGATGAGTATTCCGGCGGAGCACAGTGAAAACGCACCTGCGCTCGAGCAGGGCGCCGGGTGGCCACTACGGGCTTGGCAGCCATGACAGTAGACTTGGAGGCGACGGCGTACATGGTGGTAGATTGCGCTAAGTTGAGGCAGGGAGGCTGTTGGGTTGGAGGAAGCAATGTGTTACGTCCAGCGACAACGTGCAGACAAGTAGCGAGAGCGGCTGAACCTCCGATGGTGAGCACGCCCGTGCTGTGGTGAATCGCCACAGTAAAGAATAAGAATCGCTGGTGAGCCGATGAAGAGTACGGGTACGAATGGATGCCGCCTCGGCCTTGATGATGATATGATCACTTATATTCGGAACTCAGTCGGATATGTTCTAGCGTATTCATTTTATGCATTTCTAGATTTTTACAGAGAAATGTGCTGCTGATTCAGATGTTGGATGAGCAGGAAGCGTAAGATAGAATATCCACCGCCCGCGGGTTCATTCTGAATCGCATCATTCCATAAATTACAAAACCCTAAACTATGTTAGTCATGGCGAAGGGACAGTAGTCATGCATCGACTGAACCGAAGGCGTGCCAAGCAAAGCAGAAGTGCGGAGGTCCGCATCAAGTTTGGCATGCTGAGCTCCCAATGCAAGGCTGCCAGGGAGTGGGAGACAAGAAGCACGTTTCCAGTACGTTCGCATTTTTGTGTTTGAACTACTTACCTCGTCTCTTAATCAATTAATTGAAAGCTACCTCTATCTTTTGCGGACCGTGGCCATGCTCATGAATTGAACTTCGATTGCAAGAAGCACTACATAAAGAAGCGTGGACATGGAAAAAGGGGGAAAGACAAGGAGAGAAAGAATGACAATTGAGTAATGGAATCCAAGGCACGGGAAATGGAAGCACTATATCGTGTGCACATCTCTAGGAGATGAAACAAAGAAGAAGACAAGAAACTCCCACGCAACGGTGAAGAAAGACAACACGTGCTGGAGGCGACAAGCGGCGCCTCACGCGCCGCGCGAGAAGCACGTAGACGATGGCGCCCCATGGCGCGGGTTAGGAACGCCGTGGCATGAGAAGGTATCCCAGCCGAGGAAGATCCGGCCTCCACATCGTCCGGTAATCATCAACTCTTAAAAAAATATTGAGCAACGATGTAATCATGTGCATGCCTTCTTGGCCCGCGTGGATTTACATTTGCCCCGTCGGTCCTCCCCTCTTTTCGGAATGATGTTCATTGCTTTCTTTGTATCGCTTAGAGCAGTTTGATAGTACATGATAGTGATAGACAAAGTCATAGAGCAAGAAAGTTGTAGACGAATTTTATTACATGCAAAGAAAGCCGCAAGTGGCAGGATGAAATGCGAAAATGAAGAGGACAAGGGGAAGAGTGCTGGCAAGGTAATTAAAATCATGTAACAACCGCCAGTAATACTTAAGCGCATCCCATTATATATAAAGTCGTGGGGAGGTCGCAAGCTCGACGGTGGCGTTGCCCCCCCCCCCCCCCCCCCCCCCCCCCCTCCAGAGACGATTTCATGTCCTTGTTAGAGTGCATTCTTGACGCACAAACCCAAGGGGGTTTTCGGGTTCTTTGGTTGCTTGCACGATCATGGCGTGGTCTACACGGAAAGACAAACTGGATAAAGTGTGTTGCCATTAGCTGCACTCGTATCTTGAGCCGACACACCCACGACATGTTGAGCAACAAAAGCAACGGTTGCTATGATATGTACACTGCATTTATTGTTTCATGTACGGGAATAGAGGACGGGGCAAAAGCAATGTTCGTCCTCATCGCGATTGAAATTGCAATGACAAAAGCGATCGCGAACGGGGAAATGTTGTGAGTCATGAGACCCTTTTGGGAAGAAACTATGTTAGTCTTGCAATGCAACGCCTGTGTGACATTTGCGCACCGCCATTGACGAAGCACTCGCACGGCCTTAATATGATGTAAATCGCTGCACTGAATGGCACTACGAGTAAGCATATGGCTATACTTACACTTACCTATAGTTGTCTGTTTACAATATGTAATAGTGCACGCATAAGAAAAAGTCAGCAAAGCAGAGTGCGGTTAAAATTGTGTGAGCCGCCTCCACAATAAAAAAAGTACTTGACGAGGAGCATAACCAAACGTGCATGTACATTGCATCGAAAATTGCATTCTTGCCCACTCCTTTGCGTCCACATGTCATTGTCATGATATATGATGCATGCGTGTACGATGACCACCGAAACATGCAATGACGCATATAATTACGTAATGGCATCATATTACAATGAAAACTGACCCTATTTATCGATGTTCCCATACTACCTAAGTACTACTACAGCTAGAACAAATCATGTTATGCTGACCCGAGGCAATCTGTTGCGGTTTTATGTGAATGGTCGGGAACAGATACTATATTATAAAGTACAGCTGATCTATCAACATTCAGATTGCATGCTACCCTGTGGGGCTTCTTGGCGCATGTGCGTAATATATTCACTATTCAATCTGGTGACATGATGAGAATGAAAGTCAATGACACTGCTGCGCACGCCTCTTTACATGTCAATTCATTGTTGTCCCGCACTCGTGTAATCATATGCTGTTGACACATACTGTGCACATGAGATAACCATCCGCTGCGCAGTAGTGCTTGCATGCGTGCCTTTGCCATTCACATTTTGCCGTTTTGTCCCATTTTGCATCACAAAAATCGATATGGTTACACAAATGTACTAATCTAAGAAAGATGATGAGAGGGGTCTAGCGCTTCGCTGCCTCCTCCTGGCACACCTTGGCTGTGACACACACAGATTATTCGTCACAGTATTTCAGTCCATTTTTTAAAAATCAACAAAATTTCACGAAATAGTTCATGACAGCCCACACGACCCATATCAAAAATAGGCTGGGGGAGCCACTTAAAAACACGTACAGGTAGGATGCTCGGAGCACACGCGAGTGACCGGCTCGGTGTCGTTCTCTCCTGCCTGACCGCCCTGATTCATGGCTTGGTTCTCGGCCCGGGCTTGCTTTGGGGCGGTGGCAACGACGGCAGCGGCGGCGGCCAGGCCGGCGAAGACGGTGCGTCGCTGCGCTACCTCCCGCTTCTGCTCGGCGGACCCAACCACCTTAACCTGCACCGTGCCACACTCGAGTACATCAGCACAGTCGCGGACTTCTCGCAATAATACCATTCATCTGCTCTTGGTCGATCTATCACCTCTGGCACATAGCGCCGTCGTGTCTACGAGTGCACGCGAAGAATTAGACTCCAGGTCTGCGTTCGACAACTCGAACGGGTGACAGTAACCAAGTGAAAACCAAGAAATGTGTTACAAATTAAACGGTACAAATACTGAGACGCGGGAAAAATTGAATGAAGTATACCAACATATCAGCCACCAGCATTCGGCACGGAAGCAAGTCTGATTATCCGCAATCGCTGCGTGCGCGCACCTCGACATCGGCACAACTGCCGTCAAGAAATACCTGTATATGCTGAAGCGACGATAAGAGGAGAACAACCCAACGCTATCGCTAGTATACGGATATAACCCATGATATATATATACGACGCGAATCATGAGCAACGCAACC
>JAPMLY010001951.1:0-40000 GCA_026401115.1 Tetraselmis chui | reverse complement strand
TGGTTAGTTGGTTACGTTGCCACTGTAATTTTGCGAGGGTATTGTTTTGTACTTTACTACCCGTACCTCCCGGTACATACATGTCCGTACATTTTAATCTAACTAAGTACTTGACGCGTTTGTCTGATTTCCCGAGACAATCGAGCCGCGTCGCTAGTCTATTCAAACCGTTACGAGAGCCCTAGTACCTAGCACGAGGACCACGCGAGACTAGGTGCAAGCTAGCTAGGCAAAAGCTATTTAAGCCTAGTGCAGTGGAGGGAGGTGATAAAGCCTTTTAACCATTCCTTTGTTCGATTACAATATACTATTAAACACTAAACAATAAGACATCTTCCACCTTTCTCCATCTTCACTTCCACATGTAGTAGCAACAACAACAAGCAACAACATATTTGTGTCAACATTTATCTCTTATGAGGCAAACTCCCACAATGGTTTCGGAGATCTTGCTCACAACACCCATCTTCTATCGCACAACCCTACCCTCCGCTGCCCCATGTGTGGAAAGTTCACCAGCAACGGACAAATGGCAGGTAATTGTTCCTCGATGTCGGGACTCCACAAGGACCGGCACAGCAATGTCCTGCAACTTCTCTCTCCCGCTTGGAACCCCACAACGGAGGACATTGGGAGACCCTCACCGCCGACTTCGGTAGCAAACCCATCAAAACATTCACCTCCCCCACTCTCATCCACACCCCTCTTGACTGCCACTCCCTCACCCTGCTCACATGCCCACCCGCTTGGTAATTGCCGTCGAAGGCAACTCCTTTGACTCTCTAACATCGTGCGCTCCTGTCCTCTCTGAGAACCCACTACCCTCCTCGCAAAGACCCCCGCTCATAAAGCCGACATCCACCTCCTCGAACCCACATACGTCGGACACTCGAATTCCCGACGCTGCTACTCCTCGATAAAAAATATTCAAATCGGGGAATGGAAATATTGCACCGACAAGAACCTTACACACACCGCGCATCTAATCAGAGCAAAGTACACCCCCCTTTGCCAACGCCCTCCGCAGCCACTAGACTAGCAAGGTACAAAGACAAAACTCTTCCCCATCTTCATGAGTCGCACAGGCACACCCCATACGTCCACCATCACCCCTCACCATCCTCCTCGGATTACGCATTGACCCTTCATCCTCCTCACACTAGTATTGACCCTCATGAGAAATAATTATTAAAACACGTCTCGAATCCACACGCAGCCTCTCACAACTCAACATGCACACTAGTTCCTCCTCACACTACGCATTGACCCTCATGAGAGACTAATTATTGAAACACGTCTCGAATCCACACGCATCCTCTTAAATCAACATGCACATTGTTCAGTGGTTGCACCACCTCTTTCTTATATACCGCCTCAAATCCCGCACGACATCACGACGTTCCTCATCCTTCTTCAACCGCTCCTAACCCGCCGGACCCCCGCCGCCGACACGCGTGCCGCACTCTCCGGGGGAGGGGGGGGGGAACCCTACCACACTTTGGAGAGGTTGGACTAGGCGGTTGACGGTCTAGCCTCGGTTTGTAAGTTTCCAAGATGGCAGAGTTGGGAGGGCTTGTAGACAGCTACTGTTTTCACCCGATACATGTTGTAAACAATTTGAATTTCGATTTCGGATAATCCCTTATTCTGTACACGCTTTCGTTGTTGCTTGATTTGATCGACTTTGTTTGATAGCTGTAGGCGTAAATGCAAAAGCTTGGCAAAATGATAGTAGAAACGAGCTGAATGTAATTACAGATTCATCGGGCTTTCCCTTACTATATAGTCTCTCGGATTGATAAATGCTAGACTTCCATGTTGTCTCAAAATCAGCGAAGAAACTTGGGCATTGGTGACTAATCATATTACGGGTAGCCTTGTGTTCCCTTGGGCATTGTGAGGCCATTGGATGTAGTTGGCATTAGTCCTTGTGGTGTTGATACTGGATGAGGTAGGGCTGAAGTTGTCGGTGATGCAGTGAGCACGTGATCGGGGAATGATATTGATATCGTTATCGGTACATGTCTAGGGTTAGGTTTGTCTTGGGTTAGGTTTTAGTGAAGACGTAGCATTCCTAGTTTCCTACCCCGCCGCCCCACCAAAATAAAACTGAGTGCTAACCCTTATGGAACTAAGAGTGGGAGCCGGGCTGTGTAGTGGAGGTGAAGGTGGAGAGAAGCTAGCGTCTGAAGCTGCTAAGCGAGGTCGGTGGACGAGCGGTCGAAATCATGGAGAGCTTGGACGTGTTTCAAGGATGAGTACGGCCCCCATTAGTCATGCGCGGAGTCGTAGCCGTCCCAACGGGTGAGGAAAGCGAGCATGGGTCCGCAGCGTCTAGCGCCGGAAGTCCAAGATCGAGTCAACAATGAATTCATCATGTGGGGGAGCAATGCAGCCGGGGACAATGTATGGGGGGCAGTCTGGTGAGTGGCAAATTTTCAATTTACAAACATTAAAAACTTTGTGGCATTGCATTGAGAGAGATAAACGAAGGCGGTCGGCTTGGGGTGAAATTTAAGCCGAAGGGGGGGGAGTAAAATCCCCCCACACCCTTTGGAGAGGTTGGATTTAGGCGGTTAACGGTCTAGCCCTAACTTGTAAGTTTCACGAATGGCATTGTTGGGAGGGCCCAGATACAACAACCGGCGCATACGGTACGTGTTGTAAACCGGCGCATACGGTACATGTTGTAAACGATTTCAATTTCAATTTCTGTAGACTCCATGTAAAAACAAATTAGCAAATTCCTCGGCGGTGATGTTCTTTGTACACGGCATGAAATGGGCCATTCGAGTAAGATGATCGACCACAATCTGTACACTGTCAAAGCCATCGCTCACATGCAAGTGTGTCAAGTAGTCAAGACCAACTGTGTGCCACGGTCTCGGTGGAACATGCAATGGGTAAAGAGTCGCAGCCATCTGTGGTTGAATCTTTGCTCGTCGACATACGACGCAACGCTCACAAAAATCTTTTACATTTTGGCGAATTCGTTTCCACCATAATCTGTCGAGCGCTCAAGCGAGAGTGCTAGTAACTCCTTTGTGACCAGCTGACGAACTTTCGTACAACTTTATTATCAATCTCACTCGGAGCTCCGAATTCCGTGGGATACAAAGGCGATTGAGACGCCAAAAATACCTAGCTCGGGCTTCTATCCGGCTGTCTTTCGTCCTTTCACCCTCGTCCTCATAAAATGAGTCTTGGGAGTAACCCTCGCGAATGAGATCAGCAAACTCATGGCTCAGTTGCAACGCGTTAACTGTCATTAAGTTGATATGTGCGTCTTCTAACAATAGGTGCGCCATATTTTGGATATGGCGGAAATTCGCAAAATAATGGAACTGTGGCCTGAGGTACGAAGTCTAGTCGCCGACTTAACGGACATGCTTTGTTTAGGGCTCCCTTACGGTACGCAAGTGTCCTCGAGCCCACAAACGGTTGCAAGTCCCGCAGGTATCGTGCTTGTGTTAATCCATGTACACACGGAATGGCATGAAGGGGGTTAGAACCGCCGCTTCCCGGAACGGAGTTGTACGCCTTATCCAAGTACCGCCAAAAGTCGGTTCCCGATAGGAACATATTGTGCATATGAACCCATCGCATCGCATCGCGAATGAGCTGCGAGCACCTATAGCGAACACCTACAGGTGGAGGGCCAGGACTCCCCCGAAGTCTAGCGTACAGATGTGTCCATTAGTAGCCCTACGGAGGGATATGTAAACACTCCCCCTTACTGGACATCATCACATGAACTCCGGCCGGTGCCCTAGTAAACCCCGCAGTACACGCGGAGGACCCATAACCTGTTAATCCATGTACACACGGAATGGCATGAAGGGGGTTAGAACCGCCGCTTCCCGGAACGGAGTTGTACGCCTTATCCAAGTACTGCCAAAATTCGGTTCCCGATAGGAACATGTTTCCGACAGGTTATGGGCCCTCCGCGTTTACTGCGGGGTATACTATGGCATCGGCCGGAGTTCATGGAATGATGTCCATTAAGGGGGAGTGTTAACATATCCCTTCGTAGGGCTGCTAATGGACACATCTCTACGCTGGACTCCGGGAGAGTCTTGGCCCTCCATACATAGGTGGTCGCAGAGTATGCACGATGCGCGGAATTCATATGCACAATATGTTCCAATCACGTACCGACATTTGGGGCGGTACTTGGATAAGGCGAACAACTCCGTTCCGGGAGGCGTGGGTTCAAACACCCCTCATGGCATTTCTAACAGCTTGCCACTTGTTCAACCTGCTTTTCGGTGACCTGAGCAGATGTCAAAGTGTGTCGTGGTCTGTTACGACAAGGAACTTAGAGCACCCTTCAAGGTAACACCTCCAATGCTTGACGGCTTCGCAAACGGCCAAAGCTTCTAAATCGTGCGCGAAATAAGTGTTGCCACGCTCAATTGGATTCAAGTTACGCGCCCATTAAGAGAATGGTTGAAGTCCTTCTACTTGGTCTTGCAACATATGACTGCTTCAATTCCCATTGACGATGCATTTGTAGCTACGGTGAACATCGCGTCCAGGCTGACCTCCGGAAGGACCTGGCATGGCGCGGAAATGAGCCGTAACTTGAGAGTCTCAAAGGCTTCCAAACAGGCATGCGTCAACGTAACCTTATGTGGCTGGGACTTCCGCATTAAGTGTGTCTATGGAACTGTAAGGTCACTAAAATGATTAATAAATCTGGCGTGAAAGTTGCAAAATTGCACGAAACTGCGAACCTCTTGCGTCGTAGGCACTGGCCAGTCTGCAACGCCCTCGCCTTTCTTTGTCGAAACGGAAATGTTACCAACTTACACAGTATAGCCAAGACAATCCATGTCATGTAGGCCGAAGAAGCACTTCTTAAGGCGTAACTTCAAGCCCTCCTCCTTAAATCGCTGAATAACCAGACGCATGAGCTCCAGATGTTCATCCAGTCTACGGTTGTAAATACAAACGTCATCGAGGTAGACAGCAACGAACTTCACTATGGCAAGCCGATTTCACTATGGTTGGGTCGAATCAAGCCAGCCTCCATCGCGTCTTTGGGCTATCGATTAAGCCCATCGCGCTCTGCGGGTGACAGTCTGTTAATACGATGGCGTTTCATCGGTCCAATAGCTTCAATGGGATGATCCTACTGTCGACTAACAAGCGGCGAATCAAGTGGTTGCAATAAGTCCGGGAAGTCATCATAAACTAACGACCGGGGTTTCACGTTGTTCAGCAGTAAGCTCCTCTCCATTATGAAATTCAGTCAGCTCTTATGTTGCTTGTGTAACGTTAATCACGTAAAATTCAGCATTACGTCTCCTGGTGCGGCGCGTCTTGCGCATGAGTTTCTGAACTTTGGTAGACGACATTAGTAGACACTCAAGACGTTGCTCCTCAATTTGTGTGTCCACTGCTATTCCATCCATCAGGGTAACAACACGCGTAGCGCCTAATGGTAAAGAGGCTTGCTCATCATCAAACTATGGTAAACTCATTACCATATAAGTAGTGCGTAAATCACGTAAGACGTTACACGTCCGTTGAAACTCGTGACGAGCGAGCTCAAATGTAATATCGCAGACAATCGAAGATGTTACACGTTGACCATTTGCAAATCGAACGGGAGTCTTGGTAGGAGACTTACGGGTCTTCAAAGCAAAGCGTCTTACAAAGTCCTATGACACGAAGTCAAGAGTCGCAACGCAGTCGACCAATCCAAAAATCAGTTGTCCACCATCCGGAGTTTTCACAACCAACTCAGTACGAATTAAGGGCCGAGCTTCCGTGAGGTCCGTTAAAAGGGCGGTAGCTGTCAAAGAGAATTGTTATGGCGTAGCGATGGACTCTTCCGTGTCGTCAAGATGTACACGTACATAGGTGGGTTCGTCTGGAATTGTAGGAAGTGTTGGATCGTAAAAAGCACAATCAGCGTCGACTAACAAAAGTTGAACATGCCAAGAAGCTAGAGCAAACACCTCCTATTGTATAGGATTGTCCAGCGACAGACGAGAAAATAGTTGTGTCTTGGCTGGGAATTCTTGGTAGAGTTTCTAGTGTCGAGTGAGCTCGTTGGACTTAGCCCACTTAGGAAGAACAAACACAGCCATCGTAGGTGTTGGAGGTGTACGACGACAACTCTCAAAATCAAAATGGCGTCCAATATGCGTAGCTAACTCCCATGGTGGATTAATGAACACCGGTTCTCTTGACAAATATCTCTCCAAGATCGAATCACTCAGCGAATATTGAGGTAAGTCACCGTGCGAGCTGAGACCCTCATCATAAACACAACCCTCCAAGGTGAAGTCAACCCGTGCGTGCAAAGGTTCAAAAACAGAGTCAACGAGCTTCCAATCAATCGAACGTTTGGTTACATATTTACGGCTATCTCTCTGCATGTTCTGCCGACAACGACATGCTACTAACGTTGTAGGAGTCGCGACTGTAGTCGATGGAGGTATCGAGAGTGTTTTGACGACCTTTGTCGCTAGCAGTGTCTCAAGACGATCAATAGATATAGCCGGTTGCTCTAGTTCGTGAGTAGAATAGCCATGCCACCATCATTTCTTCTTCGAAGGAGCACCCATCGCCTCCTTGGCCTTTTAGCTCCGGGCACTTGAAAACCCGGTGTCCCTTCTTGTGGCACTTGAAGCAAAGTCCCTCCTTAATATGACGCTAACGCTCCTCCGGGGTCAATGTCATATCCTAGCCCATTTAGCAAGTGCTAGTATCTGACATCATTTATTTCCTCTAAATGGTGCCTGTATCTTAGCGATATTCAGTACTTTTATTGTCATCACGGCAGTACAACTGCATCGCCGTATTTTCCCTCGACAGTACAGAGTTACTAGCAGTATCTCTTCTAGATAGTTCTTTTCAAGATATATTGCTTACAAGAAGAACCAGATGAGCATGGAACAAGACGAACATTCTTTTCAAGATAGTTCGAAGAGCTTGTGCGATAAGGTCAGATAGACGGTACAGATAATCTCAGATAATCTGTATCACTAGTAATAGTTTGGTTCAGTTAGCAGACAGCACAAGCTACAGGTTCTATGGCTGTTTCTAGAACACCTGAGGCGTGGATATTTAAGACGGGGACTTACTGGTAGAGAGGAAGAGACCGGTACATACCAGATTTACGCCACAGCCAGATTGTAAGAAACCCTGTTCCTAAGACAATATTATTAATTCTCTCTACGTTGTATAATTAGATCCTGAGATTAGGTTCTACTATTAGTCTAAGGTTGCCAACTTAGCCTAACCAAAGTAGCACCTTACACGTGGTTTCGGATCCTCAAAACAGCTAGACGAGACGAAGGTGTCTAACCGAGCAGGAGAGAGACTACCAGAGGAAGTTGATGGTCGACCAGAGGGGGCGCCTTCTGGGCCGACACAGCCGACGTCGACAGATGGTGGAAGACAGGCAGTGCGAGAAGGATCAAGTCCCACGATGGAGCCTATGTCGGTACACGTCACCGAGATGCTACAACAACTAATTAACCGAGTTGACACTTTTTCGATTGAGCTATCTCAACTGCGTGACCACGTCGACAACGGTTTCAGACATTTTGAAGGACGAGTGAACAGAAGCCGAGAGACGGAGAATTTTCTTCGAGGAGAACAATTGAGATCGGAGAGGACGCGAGAGATGCCGAGCATGATGCCGAACGATGTCAAACCATCCAAGATCAAGAGCATCGGTACGACTAACATCGGCGAGCTGAGAAACTGGTTCCGACATGCACGAGGGTATCTGCCGTATCACAGCGTTAACCCTGAAGAGCAAAGAGGAGTGTACTGGGTATTTGGCTTTCTGGAAGGCCCACTATCGAAGTGGTGGTACTCCCAAGTTGCGCAGACTGGAGATGAAGTCGGTGGAGGATTTTCCGGAGTTTCTGAGATGGAAAAATTCTTAATTCAGGAATTCTGCGGAAGAACACCGGCGGAACAAGCGAGATTGAATTTAGACAAGGCGCGACAAAAAACCACGGTCGTGAAGTATGCGAACTACTTTCGAGAACAATTATTGGAGCTTCCTCACCGTCTTGAAGAAGATAACGTACATGACTTCCAGCGCGGTCTGAGACCCTCGATTCATAAGGAGGTTGCCCTGAAAATCCCTAAGACCCTACACGAGGCGATTCAAGCGGCCCTGCGAGCGGAGGCAGCGGAGACCAAGATTGAGACGACCCAACGTTCGACAAGCCGACTGAACGCCATCGAAGAAGACAACGACTTTTCAGAGGCAGCGGAGGAGATCGACAGTGAGTCGGAGGAAGATTCGCATGGCGCGACCGAAGAAAAGCCGCGGGAGCTGTACGAGATTAGACGCCTCACTCAAGAAGAAGTCGACAGATTTAAGAAGGAGGGCAAGTGCTTCATTTGCCACAAGAAGGGACACATCGCTATCGACTGCCAGAGAGAAAGAACAAGAGGAACGACATAACGAGGAAGTCACGGCCGGGAAAGTGAGACATGAGTCGGCAGCTCGCGGCAAGCTGCAGGATGAGGTTTCGTCTCCTACAACGACTCATGAAGAGACCAAGACAGAAGAAGTACGAAACCCGTTACCTCAAACGACATTGAGGCCAGTCTTTAGGAGCAAGGACTTTAGCGACTGGATGATAAATGGGGAGTATTTCCTCAAGTACTCTCAGACCTACGGACCTTTCGACTTAGATGGAGCTAGCGATAATGGCGGCCTTAATTCTCAAGTGGCGGAGGATTTTTGCTGTCCGGCGCGCCCATTTCAGGAGAGAGATTTACAGAATACCGAAGAATTTGGCTAAATGCGCCATTTAATGAATTAGAAGATTTTTTGGGCCATTATTTGCGGAGTAAACTGCTTCATCCCACCTGAGAGCGGTTATAGTGGTTCCAAAATGGAGGGCAAAACCATGGTTCAAGCTGCTGCGAAATTTCCGACTTGTCGACGAGCTGGCAGCGACGGAACATGTGTTTACCTGCCCTACGAATGACGGAATAGAAGGAAGAAGGCAAGATGTTGGACCGACAAGATGGACGACGCAAGTCTACGTCGACGACACCGA
The DNA here is from genome assembly GCA_026401115.1 of Tetraselmis chui. NCBI lineage: Eukaryota > Viridiplantae > Chlorophyta > Chlorodendrophyceae > Chlorodendrales > Chlorodendraceae > Tetraselmis > Tetraselmis chui. Next base: position 30,956 of record JAPMLY010001951.1, on the reverse strand, counting down.
TCGAAATCGATTTCTGCCTCACAACCTACAAAACCCCCCGAAGACCTACTGGACTCACTCGACGACTCTTGTTACCGATGGCCGACGAGTGTTACTAGCGAAAGAGGATATTGGTATGGTCTGGTTTCCTGGTGGCAAACATGAGATTGAAGACGCGACCCCGGAATGCACAGCAGTGCGAGCTCTTACGGAGACAACTGGATTTAAGGTGAGCGAAACAAATTTACGCCTTTTAGGAACGGAGTCTTCCGGACAGAATAAGCGCTACGTGTATATCGCTCGCGTTCGACCCGGATCGATACCGGACGCTACGTCAACTTCTCGGGCAGTATGGGCTACCAGGAAGGAATTAATTTCGGCACGGCGTACGGGTTATCTAGTTCGTGGAGATCAGCAGTTCCCTCTTCGCTACGAGACTTTGGGAAACCGATCGACGGGTGGATGAACAAGAACGTCCGACTAGAAGACGATGTTCCTGCGACGCTGCATGTATCCACAACCCAGTCAGGAACAAGTCTGTTTGTGCTGGGAGGCACCTTACGCGGACATCGATGCCGTATTTTGGTTGACTCTGGCGCTTCGGAAAATTTCTGCAAGGCTGAGTTGGTACGGGAGCATCACATTCCGACGGTTACTGGAGAGAAATACCGGATAAAATTGGCAGATGGTAGTACAACTACGACTCGCCACCGACTACGGAATGAAGTGCTTACAGTAGGGACCCTGGATATACGTTTGGACGCAATTATGACAGAACTGGATAATTTCGATATCATCCTCGGTCAACCTTGGTTACAAGCCGTCAACCCGGATATAGATTGGTCTACTAAAATGATTCGCGCCCGTAAAACTGGCGAAGCTATGGTGTCTGGCAACGAGTACACCGTACATGTGGCAGTACATCACTTGGAGGCGGATGCGATGGCAAAGCTGCTTAGGCAACAACCAACAGACCTCTTCGTGATTGGACTACGAGAAGTACAAGACGCGGTCGACGACATCAATACTGATCAACAACCTGAGTGGACGACTTCGTTACGAGATTCCATGAATGAGTTTACGGACATCATCAAGGAGCATGACGGTCTACCGCCAACTCGCGAGTGCGACTTTGAAATTAATTTGGAGTGCGATGAACCACCTAAGGAGCGAACGTACCGTATGTCACCAGCAGAACTCCGAGAGGTTCAGGTACAGTTACAAGTCTTACTCGCAAAAGGCTGGATTCGTCCGTCTAAATTTCCGTACGGTGCCCCGATTTTATGTGTACGCAAGAAGGATGGTACCATGCGCATGTGCGTAGACTATCGGAAACTCAATGACCTTACGAGGAAAGACCGAACACCGTTACCCCGGATTAATGAATTACTCGACTCGCTATATGGGGCTCATTATTTCAGCACGTTGGACATGCATAAAGGCTATCATCAAGTTCGAGTTAAGGAGCGCGACATACATAAGACAGCATTCCGAACTCATTACGGATTGTTCGAGTACTCCGTTCTACCCTTTGGACTTTGTAACGCCCCAGCTTGATTCCAAGCGATGATGAATCGAGTTTTGGCCCCGTATCTTGGCAAATTATGCTTGGTATATTTGGACGACGTGCTGATCTACAGTAAGACGGCCGACGAACACCTCGAGCATATTCGACTCATGTTACGAGAGCTGCAGCGACACTAGTTGCATACCAAACTCTCTAAGTGTTACTTCGGACGATCGAGCGTCAATTTCCTTGGGCATGTGGTGGAAGCTGGACAGATCCGAATGGACCCCGACAAGGTGGAGGCAGTACAGAATTCTGTGACTGAAGTACGTGGATTTCTGGGACTTGCAGGATATTACCGGAGGTTTATCAACCAATTCGCAACCCTAGCAACCCCATTAACGGATCTGACCAAGAAGACACCGGAATTTCGCTGGACCCCTCAAGCCGAGTCAGCATTCGAGCAAATTAACGACGCGATGGTACGTGCACTAGTACTGGTAATTCCTGACACTTCTCCTAGTGCAAGGTACACACTATACACATATGCTTCTGGATTTGCAGTAGGAGATGTGTTGTTACAAGACCAAGGTATTGGATTACAACATGTTGCGTACCATGCTCGAAAGATGAACAAGCATAAGGTACACTACCCTGTCCACGAACAAGAGCTACTGGCAGTTCGAGACGCTCTACTGAAATTACGTTGCTACTTAGATGGCGCGGCGGGATTTAAAGTAATTACGGACCACGACACGTTGCGACACTTCTTTCGGCAGCGCGATTTGTCTACTCGACAGGTGCGATGGCTTCAAGTTTTAGCGCCTTATCAGCGACATACGGACATCGTGTACAAGAAGGGAGCAGTCAACCATGCAGATGCTCGGTCTCGCCGACATGACCTGAAGGACTCATTACAGAAGCTGCAACTGTTACGCGATTGGACCAACGACGAAGCAGAATGCGAGTTACACGCGCAGATTTTTTTCATGGAATCCCGGTTACATCCTGACTCTGGACTTCATGCGGAAATCTTAAACGCTTACGACTCGGATAAATACTTGCTTACCCGGAAATCTCTGCCTACCTGGCTGGTACGTCAATCTAATGGACTCTTGTACGCCTACGGGACAAGACTGTATGTGCCGAACGACTCTACATTGCGATCAAGAGTATTGTACGAACTACACGACGCACCGACCGCGGGAAATCATGGTATTATTCGACGATCGGCAACAGTGACCCGGACGTTTTGGTGGCCTAACATGAAGCGGACAGTACAACACTATGTACGCAGCTGTGTTACTTGTCAAGGCGACAAGGCAGCGCGACACAAGCCTTATGGACTCCTTCAATCGCACGAGGTACCGACCAAGCCCTTTGAGCACGTATCGCTTGACCTGATTACGGACCTTCCTGAGTGCGATGGGTATGATGCTGTGGTGGTATTCGTCTGTATGCTTACGAAACGGACGATTGTCGAGCCAATCACGAAAACGATTACAGCGGAACAACTAGCAAAAGTTATGCACCGCGCTGTTTTTCGGCATTTTGGCTTACCACGGAAAATAATATCCGATCGAGATCCCCGGTTTATGAGCGACTTCTGGCAAACCCTATTTAGGGCTGTTGGCACCAAGCTTAATATTTCTACGAGCTATCATCCCCAGACATATGGCCAAACTGAACGAGTAAACCAGACATGGGAGCAAGTCATACGATGCTATGTGCACCCCTTGCACGACGACTAGGTTCAACACCTTACCAACGTGGAGTTTGCGATCAACGCAACGGTTTCTACGCCAACGACTATGTCTCCATTTAAGGCGACGCTGGGATTCGAGCCGACATTAAGCCTCCGCATCACCCAAAAAAATTAAAGATCAAGCATCAACTGCAATGCATCAAAAAATGATGCATCAAAATTTTAATTCAACTGGTAATTCATGGACGCATTGATTATATAAGCCACTAATTCATGGACGCATTGATTATATAAGCCACTAATTCATGGACGCATTGATTAAATGGGGCACTACTAATTCATGGACGCATTGATTATATAGGCCACTAATTCATGGACGCATTGATTAAATGGGGCAGTAATTCACGGACGCATTGATTAAATGGGCCACTAATTCATGGATGCATTGATTAAATGGGCCACTAATTCGTGGACGCATTGATTAAATTGAGCACTAATTCATGGACGCATTGATGCGTGTGATGCATGGCGAATACATTGATGCATCCTACGCATCGGTATGTTGGCAAAATTCATATTATGCGTGGATGTTTTGAATTACATAAGTTTGTCTAGAAAATTCAAATGAGTTGGATATTGTATGGGACGTCCCATACAAGTTTGTCAAAATTTTGACCATTTTTTTGGTTCCCTCCCCCTCTTGAAAACGGCCGCCTAGACAGGCCCGCCCACGAGTATAAACCCTCTCCAGGTTGTGAGTTTAACCCTCTCCAGGTTGTCTTGGCTGCAACGGAGTGACCCGCCGACTAGCCGCTCAATTGGGATCATTGGGAACATATATATGATGAGGATACTAATAATGAACAAACCAAAATCCATGTCGAAATTTGTAATATGCGGAGTATGCAAGTACTGTCAATTCGTCACGTGCGATAAAGTAGATGCATATATTAAATTTGATTAGACGCATGTGCATATTTCGACATTGTGCAGTATGCATTTGCATATTATGAAATGTTCGTGCGCATTGTGCAGCTTGTTTGTAAAAACATGACGCATTCGCGTACAAATTCAGTGCGTTAGAAGCTTGTAGATCTATTAGACTACACCGGTACACCCCCTATGCTACATTCTGAAATACCATAAGAGACACCTCTAGCGATCCCTCTGATGTCGATTTTTGCGCGTCCCCGTGCTTCTTGCCTGCAGCACTGAACAAACGCTCAACTCCAGCACACGATGCAGGCAATGCAAAAAATCCACGAGCCATCCTGGCTACATTGGGATAGCGCCAAGAATGTACCCTCCACCACTCCAATACGTCGAACGCAATCCCGTCTGGATTGTTTTGCCGCACATGTGGCAAGGCTAGGTATTCATCAAGCTCCGCTGTCGCGCTGAGAACCCCTTGCTCCTCCCCCAACCCAGACGGAGTCTCGTCAACTTCGTCCTCTGCAGTGCAGTCACATTTCATAATTTCACAATTCACATCATAACTGAAAGATGAAAGGTGATGAAGGATGAAAGAATTAAATTTCAATTACCGCAGTGACTATTATTCATTAAGACATACGCGAGTTAATCACGCAATGAATTGACGTGAGCTCATTAATAAAAGTCTACTTCATACAATTGCATAACGTAGTCACCTGCAGCGCGAAGCAGCTCCATCATATTGGCCAGTCCGCCCGTCCTCGCCTTCTTCGGCGGTGGTTCTGTGGCCGCCTTTGGCTGAGCTTCCACCGACGGGTTAGATGTAGATTTTTCAAGTGCCCAATCAGCAGCAAACACAGCTCGCGTGTAGCCATAAGCTTTCTCCCGCATCTGCCTGTCAGCCGTCGGAAAGTCGAAATTTTTCCACCTACACATACGAATGATATAAACAAAAACAAATTACATCATGTCATACCAACACTATCAAATACATATAAGGAACAATATAAACCCATATAAACATAGGGCATACCTAACGTCCAATGTGGTTGCGATTAGTAAATCCTCTTGGTGCCCTTGTCGGTCGGACACGAGGCGCCTTTGCACGGCTTCCTTGAAGGCTTCCCTCACTTTCGCCACTGCTGGTAGAATGGCCGGAGACTACAAACAACAAACATATCGATGTCAGTCGGGTGGTGAAACAATGCTGTCACACAAGAAGCATAGCAACAAGGTTTACCTTAATCTTTTGGATCTGTCCATCAATCACGGCAACTGCATGATTGTAACTGTCCAAACAAGTCAGCAAAGTCCCAAAGACCGGCATGACATTGCTGATTGTTGGACGAGTTGTAGCCTCCATGGTCGCCAGAACCTCTAAGCAACATCCCAGCACCACATCCTAAAGTGCAATTGCAAGGTAAGACATTAAAACACACATCATACGGCATTGAGATTCAGGCGCAGTGTGGAAGCAAACAGCACTCACCAGCTGAAAACAAATGTCCACCTCGTCATCCGACATCGAGTGGTCCTTGAAGGTTGAGCCGTCCTCGTTGACCGCGCAGCCTTGAGGGAAGTCCTTGTTGTACCTCTTCAGGGCTGCTCGATTGGCCCCAATCCATTGGAACTGGGGAATGACACCTCCCCATCTTGTCGAAGAAGAACGTGGGGGCTTGGAAACCTGCAGCTTCAAATGTTCTTGAATCTCCTTCATCTTCAGCCAGCCCTTGGAGGAACGGTGGAGATGCGCTGCAATACCCCTCACCTTCGTTTACAAGAACGCATATGTGCTCAGCGTTTGACAAACACTTCGTCATCAAGCACAAGCTAGATTACCAGCAAACTAATACCTTCTTCGTCAAAGTGAACGCAACATCGTCCTTCAGCGCATCCATCAGCGCATTCTGAAGCCGATGGCAGACACACGGCGCTCCCTCGAACTTGATGAAGGCCTAAACATAATGTCGGAAACCATTTCAGCAAAAAATCATAAGCGTTTTTAGACATTCGACAGTCAAAAAGCGTGGGACTCACCTTCAGCATGTTGCTGCCTTCATCCGTTGTAACCCCGAGGATCTCTTGACCCACGGTGTCAACCATCTCTCCAGTGTCTGCAGGATTTGGATGATACTCCCCAATCCCAAAGCGCACGAGTGCTTTCTTCGACAACATCATGATATTTTCAGCAGTGTGCAACACCTAATATAAAGAATGGAGCAGAATTTAGCAAGGCATATGTTAATTACTGAGATCATCAATCAAATGATCCGTACTAAAATGAAAAGCAAATTCTTTGCTACCATACATACCTCGCTGAAGGGCTCACACATTAGCAGTTTCTCATGTAGCACGAAAGAGCTGTCAACCCAGTAGCCCAACACGCCTAGCAGTGAGATGCCGTTTTCTCCCCATATGTCGGCTGCAAGGCATGGTCCGACACCCAATTCCTTCTGATTTAAGGCGATTGAGTCCTGCAAGTCATGGGAAACGGTTAAAAAAGAAAAAAACATTCTGATAACAAAGACGTGTCGGAGACATACAAGGTAAGCGTACCTTAATATCAGTCAGTGATTCGATAGCAAGTGCATGGATATCCTTGATGACTGTGGCAGTCATCGGCGGAGAGTATCGTCCCCCGCTGATAGCAGCGATATAGGTCCGAAAACGTGTGTCTTTTTCGGGCATCGAAAACGGCCTATTCGACTTCGCTACCCACGTCGCACATATCCGGTGAAGATAGTTGCGTTGCTCAGCCGGCAGTGGCATAACCCGAGAGGTTTCGACCTTAGCTACAGGTTTGGCGCCTGTTAGAACTTCTTCAAGTGTTACCTATATTGAAAAACAGCGCGCAAATATTTTCGAAATGCGGACTTGACACGACAAAGCGTAGACGGGGTCGAGGATAAAGTATGTAACGACACGGGTCGTCAAAGAGAGATATTCAAAGCAAGAGCCCTGAAAAAGTTGGCAAAATTCAAAAAATAACATACCTTGTGGTCGGCCACCGCGGTCTTGACGAGTTGAGAGCCATGCAGTCGAAGCAAATGGTTCCGCAGGTTGGTGGTGTTGCATGCCGACAATATCGTGTGGCAGTAGTTACACTTCGAGACCTTTACACCCTTACCCGTCAAGTACTTCGGTCCGAAGTGTGACCAAACACTTGATACACGGGCGTGCTTCACCTCTATTCTCCCGTCCTCGTCCGCGTCGACGGTGATGGGAGCGCCGGATAGCGAAACGCCTTCGCCGAATGAAGCGCTAGACTTCGACAGACTAGTCAACGAAAGTGGGACAGCGACAGAAGCAGATTCCTCAGCTGCGTCTTTAGATGCTCCATCGTCGTCATCACATGAGCGTGACTTCAGATAGGCATGTATCACAGCTTGGCTCGCAGGATCTTGCAGGTGGGAAGCAGGCTCGAGCGTATCGCTTCCGCTCGGCAGGCCTTCCCAACGAATCTGGTAGTGGGGGACCCCCAAACGGAAAACCTCAGCCAACACAACTCCAACCACATAAGAATCCTTACCAGCGTGAGCATCGAAGTGACTAGTAGGGGTGCGCAGTGGGCCTTCGGAAGCGCCTTGGGGTTTCAGTGATTGTTGTTGAGGCAAAGTTTGTCGGGGGCGGCCACGTTTCCGCATTGTCGCAGCTTTTTCGAAAACAAACCGCGGTTGTAGGGACTGTGTGGCGACGGCTAACGAGGGAATAATGATGGTTTGACCAAGGCTGTGCAGAATTTGTATTAAACGTCGTCGCAACGCCCGGCAATTCTCGCCCTCGATGTAATTCAAATTTTCAAACTCTTTATTATCAATATGACCACAGATTTGGCGAGGCGCGTACATTCGGCGGCCTTTAGACGCGTAAGAAGCAGTAAACTTTCAACGGCATTTCTCACATCCGTACCATGTACTTAGTACATTTATTAAAAGTGTACGTGAAAGAATGATATACAAATTATCGCTATTTGAATATAATAAATTGGATGCATCGATGCGGTCGATGTTCCAAAAATGTACAGGTAATTCGTTGTGCATTGATTATATAGGCCACTAATTCATGGACGCATTGATTATATAGGCCACTAATTCATGGACGCATTGATTATATGGGGCACTAATTCATGGACGCATTGATTATATAAGCCACTAATTCATGGACCCATTGATTATATAGGCCACTAATTCATGGACGCATTGATTAAGTGGGGCACTAATTCATGGACGCATTGATTAAATGGGCCACTAATTCATGGACGCATTGATTAAATGGGGCACTAATTCGTGGACGCATTGATTAAATTGAGCGCTAATTCATGGACGCATTGATGCGGATGATGCGGCAGACGCATCATGATGCAATGAATACATCGATGTTTGATGCGGAGGCTTAGCCGACATCTCCAACGACGGCTACATTTGAAGATAACGAGCCTAGCCGTACTTTACCGGAGCAAGTGAAGATTCTGGTCGAGATGCACAGATTTGCCCACGACTGCGTCAAAGCAGCCCAGGCACACATGCAAGATGCTGCAAATCGGCACCGGTTACCAGTGCCTTTTACAGTTGGTGACAAAGTTAAGCTCAAGGCGACAAATCTACGGTTTGTACAACAGCCATGTTCTAAACTACGCGACCGCTACATTGGACCGTTTCTCATTACGGAGGAAGTTCCCCCGGTTGCATTTCGGCTTAAGCTACCCCATGGAGTACGGATTCACGATGTTGTACACGCCAGTCTACTAGAGAAATGGAATTCAGAAACAGAACAGGCCAACAATGCGCAGCCAATTCCGATTGTGCACGATGCGAAGCGATTTGAAGTCGACCAAATACTCCACGTGGCTTTTAACTCCAACGGCACGGGACTTTTGTTTAAGGTCCGCTGGGCTATTATAGGACTGTATGCCCGTATACGTCCCGTACATGCGCGTTCGCTGGGGGAGTCTTGGTCCCACGCTCATCCGTAGCATACTCGTACTCGCGCGCGACCGCCGCGCGCGTAAGATGTATCCGCGAAGATTGACACAAAGCGCCGAAGAGCCGGCCCGTGCATAGCGATACATAAATAGTGTACCATTACACTAAAGATACCGACTTTTGAGGCGGTACTTGGCAGCGCGCCAGGTTGCCAACGGGATGCTCCGATAATAGGTTATGGGCCCGCATACGTGAGTTCTAATCCCGGCGACCGCACATGTCACAATGTGCAAATATGTACTAGTCCGCGTCCGGAACACCGGCGGCTATTATAGGACTATATGCCCGTACACGTCCCGTACATGCGCGTTCGTTGGGGGAGTCTTGGTCCCACGCTCATCCGTAGCATACTCGTACTCGCGCGCGACCGCCGCGCGCGTAAGATGTATCCGCGAAGATTGACACAAAGCGCCCAAGAGCCGGCCCGTGCATAGCGATACATAAATAGTGTACCATTACACTAAGGATACCGACTTTTGAGGCGGTACTTGGCAGCGCGCCAGGTTGCCAACGGGATGCTACGATAATAAGCACCGTTCAACGTACCTAGCGAGGACACTTGGGAACCCATGCGAGGAGTCAACCACTAATGCTTCTTTTCCGAATTTCTTCCAACGGATGTTTATCGAGAATTTTCTGGCAAAGTCAGATTTCGCAATCGCTGGCCTGCAAGAACCCCCAAGAAACCAAGACCCTGAGTACTGCACAGCGAGGACGCTGGTGCTTAAGGAGGGGAGAGTGTCATATCCTGTAAATGGTACCTGTAAAGAGTGTCATATCCTGTAAAAAATCCCATTTAGCTAAGTGCTAGTATCTGACATCATTTATATCCTGTAAATGGTACCTGTACCTTAGCGATATTCAGTGACTCTTTTATTGTCATCACGGCAGTACAACTGCATCGCCGTATTTTCCCTCGACAGTACAGAGTTAGCGATACTAGTGCCTCGGGCAAATATGTTGTATGGTATATATACAACACGAGTATACAACACGGGTCGCGTCGGCATAATTGACGGATTTTAATTACATACTACTAATACTACGCGGGCCGCGCTGCTAACAAAAGCGTCGCCCTCTAAGTTGCTGTAGCTCGCTGAACCAGCATCACACCACCGGTTCCGGCCAGGGCACTGCGGAGGAGCAACCAACAGCCGCCAGCCGACCGGGGAAGGAAGGTCTTGAGGTACGGAGTTTGGGTACGGGGAGGGTTGACCGGTGGCGGCCTAGTCCGCGCGGCGGTTGACGCCGTAAACCGCGAGCTGTTGGGCGGTCATGCGGAGGTGCCGGGTCCAGCAAGCGACGCCCTTGCGCCTCTTGCTCGGGATGCACAAAGGGATGTCGCAGTCCGGGCACTTGTAGGACGTCCAACCCACTTTGTCGTCGTCCACACGGCACATAGTGCAGCGGGCTTGCTTGGTGGCGTTGTCGTTGCCGGGGCGTTTGCCGAGGTGCTTGATGCTGTGAGGCAGCGGGGGTGGCTCGTTGGTGATGTCGGCCAGTACGCGCTCGGTCCTGCGAGTCGGCTCCACCTCCCCTGTCAGCCCATTGTATATCAGGGCCTTGCACATCAGATCGGCGAAGTTGACAACGGTTGACTCTTTGAGTGGGTGTTGCCTCGGGAGGTGGTGCTTCGCGAGCTTCCAACAGTCGGTGACGTGAATGCCGGCCATGGTGGTGTGCAGGCGGAACCAGCAGTCCTACGTCACTGTCGGCGCCTCCACTCTCGTTCACTACCTCCTCGGACGCCTCTGGTGTCTCGTAGTATAGCTCGTTCGGGTCGTCGCAATCGTCGTTCGGGTCGTCGCCATCGTAGCCAATCGCGGCGCGCGGGCTAAACACGTCGTAACCAGGAGTGGCGCGCGACGAGGTAACGGCCGATGCAGCGGAGCAGCCAGCCGACCCGGCCGCCGACTGTACAGCCAGCCGTACCGTGACGCTACCGTCAGGTGTGAACTCGGTCTGGACTGAAACGAATGGCATATCCGGTTGGTCAAGCACCTCTGTCACAGGAATCGAGACGCCGGGTGACGGAGCAGGATCGGCGACGAGGAGCTGTGGCACGGGGTTTTTGCGGGACTTGGGGTTGGGCACTGGGGCACGACGGACAGCCGGCGCCGCCGCGAGAGGCGCCACGACACCATGGACACTTCCGGGGCGAACGGGAGGTGACGGGCAGGGCATAGCTTGTCTCGGCTCCGTGAAGGGGACCGTCGACAGTGCTCTGGCCTGCGGGGCGTAGGCGAGTTAGTTGTCTCTGTAATATTTAAAAAAAAAATCAAATTCCGTGCCTCGGACAGACGCAATCGCACGGCCGCGCCACGCACACACGTCGACAAAATCACCACAAGCCGACGACATACTGTCCAGGCAAGGTATTAGACGAGTGCATGGTGGTAGAGGAGACACACCTGGGGCAGGGCGCCAGCGCCGGTGGGTTGCAGCTTCAGCACGTTGGTGGTCTCGCATGACTCTGTGCCGTCATCCCACCTGATGCGGAACTTGTTGCTGGCGACCGACTCGACGACGTTACCAAACTTCAAGGACCTCTGTTGGCGTACTCTGCCAAGGGCAGCGGGTTCAAATGGCCCTCGACGGGCGGCCACACGGCTGTTGATCTCGATAGGTTTCATCATGGTGGAAAGGTGGGTAGGTGGTGGGGGCCGCCTTGTGCTGGCCGATTTGCGGACTCCAGCGGGCCCGGGTCAACTTAAGTATACTATTTGGCGCTTGGGGGACCTCCCCTGACGCCCTGGTGGTCATCATGCCAGTTTTGCCCGTAGCACTGGGCCCACACTTTTTGTTGTATATATACACCATTTGTTGTATATATACAACATTTTTGCCCGAGGCACTAGCAGTATCTCTTTTGGATAGTTCTTTTCAAGATAGTTCTAAGAGCTTGTGCGATAAGGTAAGATAGACGGTCCAGATATTCTCAGATAATCTGTATCACTAGTAATAGTTTGGTTTAGTTAGCAGACAGCACAAGCTACAGGTTCTATGGCTGTTTCTAGAACACCTGAGGTATGGATATTTAAGACGGGGACTTACTGGTAGAGCGGAAGAGACCGGTACAGACCAGATTTACGCCACACCCAGATTGTAAGAAACCCTGTTCCTAAGACAATCTCATTAATTCTCTCTACGCTGTATAATTAGATCCAGAGATTAGGTTCTACTATTAGTCTAGGGTTGCCAACTTAGCCTAACCAAAGTAGCACCTCACAGTCAAAGCTCCAGCGATGGCGCAAAAGTTAATTCGGCCACTATTTGGAGAAGATCGGCAACGTCCACCTCCGCGACTTCGATCTCTGCCCGCACCAACACCGTTGTCTCGCTTCCAGATTTTCGATGCTCCAACAAATGGGTCCTCGTAAGTTCGCTTCTTGGTAGGTTGTCCGCCTCTAGGTGTTGTCGACGGGCCAACTGTTGATTTAACACGACACAGATGTGGCGAATATGTAACGATGTCGTTGAGGAAATTCTGAAGCTCCACGAGAGGCAAGGTGTAACCTCTTTGTGTACGATGGGACTTGGCTTGGGTTTGAAGTTGAAAGTTAGCCAGTCCACTGACGAAGCAAATACATTGAAGATCATATGTACGGTTTGACGAGACCTCCGTAAAATGTCGTTGTTGTTAAGTGTAGACGGCGTAACTCATATTACCCTGCGTAATTCCGAGTAGGGCGTTAATCGCATCGTCGCGAATGTTGGGCAGCAAGGACGTCTTTCGAAGCTCCTCCACTAAAGAGTCGAAAGAGTATGGAATTGCTGCATGCTATTTACGGTTAAGCCACCAGTTGTTTAAGGGTTCAGAAAATTGTAAAGTGAACCATATAACAACGTCATAAGAGTCAGCAGTAATTCCGGGCATGACAAAGCGTTGAGGTTGTTCCTCGAGCCAATCTTTAAGTTCACGCGGCTCGCGACCTGACTGGAACTTAGAATTAATCGCAGCCTTACGCGGAGTCTTAGTGAGAGTTACGGGTAGGCCGCAAAGTTGGTTGTAAGAGCCGGAACTCCCATGCGTAAATATGTCGGAGTTTGATCACACAATTGATTGATGTAGCCTCTGATGAGCACCCACACATGGCCATAATCGACATATGTAAACCGAGAGTAGAAAAGAAATTGTCTCGATAATGATGTGTCCTCGTAACAAAGAACTTGGTGAGTATAAACAACTCGGCGAAAAGTCTCCCATTGCGTCACATAACCAAAGCGAAGTGATTCATACGTTTGCTTCAAAATTGGAAGTAACCCATGTTTGGCCGGCGTAAGAGAAAGACCGTCAATGTCAATCGTCGCCGGAACTATGTAAGAACCATCCGGGTTAATAGTCGACCGGGTAGTAACAACTTGCTCGAGCTTAGCAGGTGTGCGTGAATTAGTTGTCTCGTAGGGAACCGGAACATACGCCGAAAAGACGCAAACAAATTGACGTTGCCCTTCGGGAAGTGCGATGCGAACCGGAGCGTCACTCAATAGGGTTACGTCATCAAAAGTCAAAGTAAGGCCAGTTTCCTCAAGTAATCCGCGAACAACAACATCAACATGTTCTTCGTTAGGCAATATCGAACCGGCAATAAACCCGGTTTTACCAGTACGAGGCTCACGCTATAAAATGAGCTTAATGTCGGAGGCTTTGGAACCACCAACATGTAGTACGACCACCACGTAGTAGTGACCATGTCCGATGGAATCCGCCATTTCGAGTTAATCAAGCAGCGTCGAACAAATCAAGCGACATCGAAAACGTGCGTCGCCCAATGAGCTCCGAAACTAGTGTGACAGTAAGCCTTCGGAAAGCTAACTGCAGACACAAATCTGGTATGTTATGTCATGTCGCTGATGTGTCTGTAGGTGGAAGTGCAAATGGAGGGAGAATTTAGAAGATGTCTTACTTTTAGTATTTAACATCATCTTGTAATCCAACAAAGGGAATTATTAAAAGGTTTTGTCACCTCCCTCTACTGCACTAAGTTTAATTAGCTTTCGCCTAGCTAGCTTGCACATGCTCCAACTTAGTTCTCGTGTCATGTGCTCTAGCCGTCATCAACAGACTAGCGACGCAACTCGACCAGTATGGGGAATCACGTTGTGCATTGGAAACCTCGCTTGGCGCGTCATCTGGCTGGTTAGAGTTAATGTGCGTACTTGTACGTTCAAGGAGGTACGGGTAGTACAATACGCATGAGATCCCTTGCTATATTGCAATAGCAACGTAACCACGTTGTACGTCCTTCCGATGGAAAAGCACGCATTAGAATTAGTAACGAGTACATGTACAATGTCCTTCAATGTACTGTTGCATGACTGTACTCGTCACAACATGGACGTGAGGTATCACTAATCTCGTGTGTCATGAAAAGGTGGAGAGTAGCGGCGACATCAAGGTCCGGTATTGCGCAAGTGAGAACATGCTCGTTGATGTGCTAACCAAGCCATTGGTGAGTGCAAGGCACGAGATAGAGATAGCGCAATGTGATAATGGGTTTGCTTGAGTAGCAAGTGGGGGGGGGTGTTGAACTTCATTAGCTTGTTTAATATTTAAGTTCCTAATCAACACTGATTTGACTCACTCCTCAAACCTACCCGTTCATGCGTATCCAATTCGCAACGCAACCGAGTTTTAGTGCTGATAGTGGCATGTTGGTGAGCGCGAGATATAATAATGTAAAGGCTCATGACAGTGATTGGCGTTTGCTCATCATGCGGAGGATGCGCGTTTCTCATATGGACATTCACTCACACACCCCTCTCACAAACATCCAAACACGGTGTCCTCCTAGCACGCGCATCGGAGGACGGCGCCGACTTCACCTTCCACAAAATACACACAACACTCACCAACATCCAATTCACCCACAAGCAAGAATTCATGTGGGGTGTCCACAACACCCGCCTCCTCACACACAACCCCACCCTGCGCTGCCCCATGTGTGGCCAATTCACTAGCAACGGCCACATGGCCGGTAACTGCCCAACCATGTCTGGCCTAAGACAAGACCGCCACAACAACGCGCTACTACTCCTACTCTCCCTACTGGAACGTCACAACGGCGGTCGCTGGGAGACCATCATTGCAAACTTGGGTAACAAACCCATCAAGTCATTCACCTCCCCCACTCCCACCCACACCCCTCTTGATTGTCACCCCCCTCACCCCACCCACATGCCTACCCGCCTTGTTGATGCTGACTAAGGTCTCTCGCCCGACTCCCTAACCTCGTGCCCCGCCATCCTCCCCCCTGAGATTCTCCCCCCCTGCGCTACGACCCCCGGCGCACAAACCCGATTTCATCCGCCTCCTTGAACCTCGATTCGTCGGTCACACAAACGGCCGCCGCCGAAACTCATCCATTAAGAAAATTCATATTGGGAAGTGGAAGTACTGCACATACCACAACCTCTCCCAAATAGCCCACTTGATTCGAGCCAAATACACACCCCTCGCAAATGCCATCCGCAACCACTGGCCAACTACCGAGGTCGACATCCTCCCCATCGTCATGAGCCGCACGGGCACACCGCACTCATCCACCATCGCAAGTCTCACCTCTCTCCTCACCCTCCGCACCGACCCTCTTGACAAACTCATCTCCAAAGCACGACTCAACACATCTCGCATACTTGCACAACTCCACACGCACACTGTCCAATGGCTGCACCATCTCCTACTTGTATACCGCATCAAATCCCGCAAGACCTCCTTGCATCTTCACCCTGCATCGCACCCTCCCCGGGGGGGAGTAAAGCCCCCGAACACCCTTGGAGAGGATGGATTTAAGTGGTTAACGGTCTAGCCCTAACTTGTAATTTTCATAGTTGGGTATTTGGTGTAAACCGGCGCATACGGTACATGCTGTAAACAATTTCAATTTTATATGGACATTCCACAGTATGAACACTGTAGTTAAAAGCCTCGTATAGTGCTTATATGCATTCTTTGTCAACTCCTCAACACAAGTCTCGCTCGAAAGTTCCGGATGTCTTTCACACGTTGCTTAACCTCCCCACACACTCGAGCGCGTTGCATGCAAATAAATGGAAAGGGCCATGTTGCGACACCGCCGCGCATGAAACTTCCTTCACCATGACCGTCGCACATGAGATTCGGATCACCGTTGCCAACGCCGTCACGGAAACTATATTCAAATGGCAAGCTCATGTGCGAAACTAGTATCCCCAGATGTGAAAATCACGACATGGGTCGTACTAATCGTGCACGGCGAATGACACAATGATGATGCGCGTTTATAAGTTACATGTGAACAAGCGTGACGTGGTGTTGGCTGTGAACCGACACCAGCTTCGGACGCCGGAGAGCGCGTCAGGAACATGGCAGATAACCAGTGTCCATGGCAGATAACCAGTGTCCACCCATCGACTCTTGGCAAATACATCTTCTCGCACGGTTCCATAAAAACTCAACGAATATTTAGGCCGCTACATCTCAATCAGCACAACAAATATTTCATGTTGCACAATAACCTGTAGACCTACAAAACAATTGATAGACAGCCAGACAGTTTAGGAGGGAAATTCTGTCAAGTTCCCAGCAACAATCAAACACCTGACACCACTGTCGTCAATCAGAGATCACATGGAAAAGGAAGCTGGCTGCCAAATATTGTCATGAGACGGAATACTGGCGAGTGAGGTCAGGCGAGTAGTTTAGGGTTTTGGTTACAACGTAAAACAACATAACGGTGACGTGCCAAGAGTTATTTAACGCTTGGCAGACTCCTCCAGGCAGGCCTTGGCTGTGGGGCGCCAAAAATAAAACTTCAGTTACTGTTACCTGCTATAACACATGTTTGACAGCGCAAATCGCGAACGGTCGAAGGAGGAGGTGTGGGGTTGTGGCGTGACGGGCCGCTTACAGGTGGGGTTGGAGGAGCACAGACGGCTGACTGTCTCGGAGGAGCGCTCCTCAGCCTGGGCCTGCTTGGGGGCGATGGCAGCGGCGACGACGGCGGCAGCGAGGCCGGCGAAGACGGTGCGGCGCTGCGCCACCTCCTGCTTCTTCTGGCCGGAGGCAACCACCTTCACCTGATGAAACGAGACAAACCGACGGTCAGCTCAAAAACCGTTTACACCCTCACAGCTACTTAAACCCAACACTCGGTTCGCTTCCGTTCATCCGTTAAATATTCTCGAAAAAGACTCGACTTCGTGCGACCGAGGGTTTTCGAACGTAGACCGATAGCGGGTAAGGCTGATACGTGTGCAGCACCTTCGCAGGAGGGGCGCGATCACAGCACACGACGTGATCGCGCATCAAACGGCAACACACCCTCGAAACGGAAACGGAATCAGAAACGAAACCTTGCGAACTCATAGATAAATTATATGTGATACAGAATTTCTCGGCCATCGAATTTTTTTCACAAGGCAGGGAAAGAGCTATTTTTCGACTCTTCCGTTGAAAAGACTCGCGGCTGCTCAGTTAGTAGAGCTCATCTTAGGACGACTTTAGAAACACAGGTGAGTACACACACCGCGCCCGGCTATGCCTGTAATGACTACAGAGACGGACGAACGAAGTGAATCCCGGAAATATGAGCGCTGGGCGTGTATCCGCGTGTAAAGGACACAGGGTATCGTACGCCCGAGGTCGGTAGTTTTGGCGCTGGAGATCGATAGTCGCTATGTTCACAGAACGTATAATAGAGGCAATGGGGAAGATCGAGTACGAAGGAGTATCCGAGAAGGGATGGGGCTTACCTGGGCGCGAGCCTGACGGCGGGCGGCCACGGGCTTGGCAGCCACAACAGCGGATTTGGAGGCAACAGCGTTCATGGTGGTATAGGGGGTTGGGAGGAGGAGGTGGGTTAGGCTACGGGTTGGCTGTGCGACGAGGGGACACTGCGGTCGGCATCAGCGAGCACAGGCATAAGAAGATAAGATGCGAGCACTGCTCGAGCGGCGACCACGTCACCAGCTATTCCGGGTGACGAGTGTATGTTATACAGGCGAGAAAATGAGGAA
This sequence comes from Tetraselmis chui, assembly GCA_026401115.1. Taxonomy (NCBI): domain Eukaryota; kingdom Viridiplantae; phylum Chlorophyta; class Chlorodendrophyceae; order Chlorodendrales; family Chlorodendraceae; genus Tetraselmis; species Tetraselmis chui. The sequence continues at coordinate 12,853 of JAPMLY010001951.1, read as the reverse complement.
TGAATAGTAGTTAGCCCATGCTTTAAATCCACGTAAGATCAAATTGTTGATCGGATGCATGGAGAGATCGAAAGCGGCGATGGATGCGAACGATCCAACGGTCATATATTACGTACGGAAGGCTGTTGGATGGCACGTGACATGTCTAATAAGATCGACGGATCTCATTTGTATCACACCCGATTTACAAAGTACAAACCATTGCATCCTATTTGGAAAAAAAAAATCTTAATCCTTAATCCTTACAAGAAAAAGCAGTGACGGCCACCAAGCAAAAAGAAGGAAAGAGGAAAAAACCTAAGCCCGAGGAACAGGAAGGCATGCCACCGCATCAGCACTGCCCTCCTGAAAAGCATCGCGGAGATAGGAAGTAGGAACCCAGAGTGCCATGACTAGCAGCAAAAAGACGTTGCATGAATTCACGTCGCACATCCCCCCAAAAACGCCGAAACGGAACATCCGAACATCCGAAACGGAACAGGTAGATCGACGAACAAAATGTTGCATACGGACATATTGCATCCTAATTACAAAGAAAGTAGCGGTCGAATCCACCAGCAGAGAAGGACAAAAGCCATGCACAAAAGCCCTCGGAGCAGGGAGGCAGGCAACAACAATTGCACCACCCTCATGCACGGCATCACGGAGATAGGAACCCAACGTGCCATGAAGAAGTATAAACTCCTTACATGATAAAACAGTGGAAACCACCAATAAAACAAAGTGAGGAATGAGAGGAAAAACCCCCACATGCCTAAGCTCGAGGAACAAGGAGACATGCCTGCCTTCCACGGCATCGGCAATGCCCTCATGCAAAGCATCGCGAAAATAGGATCCCAAAGTACCATGAAGAGCAGGAGAAAGACATTACAGGAAGTATCGCCGCATATCCCCCCAAAACCGTCGAAAGGGAACATAAGTAGATCGACGAACGAAATGTGGCATGCGGACATAAATGTCAAAACGCAATGAACGAGAGTCCGTAACACCCATGCGTCCAGGGAATCGACGAACTGGCACCAAAATAGCTAAGCGATCAACCAACTCAACCGCCATAGGCGCCAACCGGAACCTATCCTCTAGAGCGAAAGGATAGTAGTAATGGACCGACCTGACCGAGGGCGCGCCAAGTACAACGGAAGTGCGGAGGTCCGCTTCGAATATGCCCTCCAGAGCCCCCAGTGCAAGAATGTCCGGGAGTGGGAGACGAGCGCCTATCCAAGGAACATTGGTGTTCGCGCGATCACTTGTGACCGTCTCATCAACAACAAGCTGACGGTGTGGAGCCATGAAGTCTAACACTTCAACCACACCACATCCCCTTGAATCTCGATCTCGAGAAGCTCCCGACGGAATACGGCGGACCTCCAACCGCATGCCCCGTCCCTTAGTAGCCCCCGCTTCTACCATGACCTCTTCGCGCATGTTGACAACCCGATCGCGGAGCTGAAAGACATACCAAGAGCACGGGCACCGGGGGATGTGGTCCATGAGCACATCAATTGTCGAGCGCTCACCCGACATAGAGGTACCCGACACCGTCGACAAATATCCAAACCCAAGAGACTTTGAGGGAGCCCCATTGCAACGTGGGCGCTTCCAAACATGAGTGGCGCAAGCGGTAGTAAGGCCCGGCACATGGTGCGTGGTCATCGTATAGCAATTGGACGGCAACCGGAAGTTGGACTCTTGTGAAAAAAATGACAAAAGCACCGCGACCCGTACCCGAAATCACCCGCACATAATCTAGTGGGGAAGGGCTGCAAAACACCAAGAGGGCAAGAGGTCAAGGTAGGCCCGGGCGCGAAGAATGCGCGAAATGCCCCGCTGAATGTGGCCCCCATAATCTCCTGAGCGAGTGAGAGCGTATGGAGTCGGAAGTTGTATGAAAGTCCATTGGGTAGCTGACCCCTCCGCATTGTCAACCAAAGATACCACCAACACAACATAGGGGCCAATATAATTGGAAAGGTCATGATTTAGTGTATTAGTCAACACTGCAAAATCCGATTCCGAAAACACGCCCATAATGGAGATCGTATCACACGAATTGCGCAATTGGACCGCCCACGGTAGAGTAGAAGTAGCAAATTGCAATAGTTGATGACGGATAAGACCGTACATAGGACCTAGCGACTCGGTCGGTCGTAATTTGTTACCGTGAGGTTGGCAAGGGTCGCATTCGATAAAGCATAGTGAGCATGTTCGACATCGAGGTCGAGGGACGGTACATAAAGCCCCCCAAATTCTGCTGGCAGAAAATGCTAGCGCTTAGCGCAATTCAATTGATCGAGCGTTTTACGTCATGAGAAATGCCCAATATTCAGAACTGTAATACGAACAACCCTATATGCAATACCAAGGCACGATCGGCAAATATCAGCGGGGGAGGGTGCGGAGCAAGAACCCTGAGAGGCGTGCCGCACACGTGATCATTAAGCGAAAAGCCGAATGTGCGCTCGACGTAGCAATCGACTTAGTACGACGTAGTACGACGATCTTGTCCAATAGGAGTTGATGTGCCTCCACGGTATCTTTTAGCCAAGAATGAACATTACTCTCATTGTGAGATGCCGGAGGGCTATCCGTCGTCGAGAAATCCATCGACAAAGGGGCTCCTAGGGAACAAGTACCCGTAACAACGGGGACCGTCGTCTACATCTCCTCAACAAGTTCAAAGGCCGTCTTAGGGGGAACCATGCACGAAGATACAACTAGCCGATGACGCGAGCCGACTTTCCCTAATTCCTCCGTAGCAACCGCAATCACAGTTGAGATAGAAGCCTTTGAATTCAAATACTTTCCGTCTTCAAAAAAGGCACGGATCGCCGAAAAATCTTTGCCCACATTAAATTAATCAATTGATATGAGGTAGAATAAACTATGTATCGACGCGCTGCTGATGGGTGCGGAACGGGTTCTCAGTAGTCAAAGCTCTCGCGTTTTAGCCGGCCTATATGTTCGAAACTAGTATGAACAGCCTACTAGCACCGCAGTGCGTGTGAGTATGAGTGGTTAATTAATGTGGTTAATACGTTAGGCAAGTTCCTCATGCCGCGCCTCGTTGCATTACCCCGTAACCTGCTCGACGTGCATGCGCACCACTAACTCGCTCGCTAACGCTATTTGTTTCACTTTAAGCCAATGAAATTTTCGGAACTAGCCTCCGAAGAGCTTTTACTGCTTTTCTAGGTAGTGTCACCTCTAATCCATGCCCCCACCCCCGCCATCTCGCCCTGCAAATCTTTAGTTACAATGTTGATGGATGGTGATAAATAGTCCTGTTGATAAACTATTTCGATTTACCCTAGCTGCGCTCTGCCGGACAAAGCTGCGCATCGGGCACATACCAAACACGAACATGTATTCCTAGCTTTTCTATCCTTCCTCCTTCTCCGCTCCATACATGTATCCCCCCTCCCTCTCCCTCTCCCTCTCTTTCTCTCTCGTCTCTGTTGCCTCGCTCAATTCCCTCTCTCTCTCTCTCTCTCTCTCTCTCTCTCTCTCTCTCTCTCTCTCTCTCTCTCTCTCTCTCTCTCTCTCTCTCTCTCTCTCTCTCTCTCTCTCTCTCTCTCTCTCTCTCTCTCTCTCTCTCTCTCTCTCTCTCTCTCTCTCTCTCTCTCTCTCTCTCTCTCTCTCTCTCTCTCCTCTCTCTCTCTCTCTCTCTCTCTCTCTCTCTCTCTCGCTCTCTCTCTCTCTCCCTCTCTCTCTCTCTCTCTCTCTCTCTCTCTCTCTCTCTCTCTCTCTCTCTCTCACACACACACACACACACTGCTTGCATAGTCGTGCGTGTCGTTCGCCCGGAGAAATTCTCCGTCTCGTCTCTTCCTCTTTCCCTCTCACGCGCGCGCTCTATCTCTTTCTCTGTCTCTCTCTCCCTCTATCTCTATTTCGCTCTCTGCCTCTCATTCTCTCTTTTGCTTTCTCTCTCTCCCTCTCTAGATCGCTCCTCACTCTCTCGAGATCGTCTGTCATTTTTCTTCTCCTTGCATGGCCATGTGTGTCTGTCTTTCTCAGCCTCTCTCTCTCTCTCTCTCTCTCTCTCTCTCTCTCTCTCTCTCTCTCTCTCTCTCTCTCTCTCTCTCTCTCTCTTGCCTCGTTTCCTTCTCCTCTCTCAATCTCTCTACTCTCTTTTTGGTTTGTCGTGTCGGATGCACGCGTTGCCGCTAGCACACGAGAGAGTCCCCCTTTCCCCCTCTACCCGAGGGTCACGCTTTTGTACATCGCGCTCTTGTGTGCCCACATCTTCCTCTCTTGCCATCCCGTTGTAGTGCAAGGCTAGGGATCGATGGCATCGTCAATACTTTGCACAAAAACGCATCCTACCGTCACTAAAGACAGTAAAAAGATCCGAAGTACTACTAAAGTCCTATTGAACATAGCGGGGATGGGTTGGTAGCTTGAATGAGCAACGCCGACCGTCTTCGCTCCGGGCCTGGCCTCCCGATGAGCAACAAACTGGTGGACATAAGGCCCGTTGAACAACATGCACCGTCCACCTCTTCCATTGCTTGAAGTCCGTGGTCGGGCACATGACGGGGACCGACATCTTCATGGACCGGTTGAGGGCGTCCTTGTCGAAGCCGGGGGCTTCGTGTGCCGCCCGGTTGATGACCACCGGGTCGATAGTGGGGCGACGACGGCCCCGGGGGTTGGGGTCGCCATGTTGGAGTGGGGGAGAGTGCCGGCCATGAAAGGGAGGAGGTGGGCCACCGGGAAAGGGAGAGCGGCCGGCCATGGGACGCGGCGGGCCGTACGAGTGCGGGTGGTCACGGTAGGGGGGGATGAGATGAGAGGGCGCCTCCATGACATGGGGGCCGGGGTGGTGAAGGGCATATCCGGCGTGGGGGAAGGGGGGAGGTGGTGGGAGGTGATCAACCCGGATGGCGTGACGCGAGGGGTCGTGGTGCGCATCGGCACGCGCGGGCTCGCGGGGCGCATCGTGGCGGCGCTGTGCGACTGTGGGGTCGCCAATAGGAAAGAGTGTTTCTGCGTCCGGGGTTACGAAACCAGGATGGGTATGGTCACGCAGGTGGAGGGTGTGACCGTCGTGGCTGTCCCGGACGGGTTCGAGTGGGGCATCGTGGCGGCGCTGAGCTACAGGGGGGTGCGGATTAGCACCCGCAGCAGCGACAGCACCCTCGGCCGACTGCGAGTCGATACGAGCAGTTAAGCTCGCCACTTGCGCAACGAGCAGCGCGAGAGTATCGGGGGGGTGATCGAGGGTGCTCTGGTGAGAGCCTGACTCAGGGGAATCAGCAGGTGAATCAGGCGGGTTTTTCTGCTCCATTTCGACAGAGGAAAAAAAAAAAAAGAGCTGAAGGAAAAAACAGGCAGCGGTAAAAAACCGCTAGCCGGACTCGTGCCTAACAGCGGTATGCTAAGAGACGGCCTGATGCCCGCCGACCCCTCGGCCTGTAGCCCCGGGGTGTCTCAGAGCACCTTTTCTGTATCCTCCACCGAGTGTGGGGCACAAGTCGAGGCCAAGGCCAGGACAGGTGGAGCGCTGCGTTGGTGGCTGATGCGCGAGGCTAGTATGAAAATAAAAATAAAAGGTAAGCTACGGCTGGCGTGCGACCTGTGGATGCGTATTCACCCGACAGTGCACCCCCCCGTTCTCCAGCTTGGACCTGTGTGCACCCTGTCCACACACGACGAGTGCGTCGGTGTGGGTGGCTGGCTATCTCCGTCGGGTGGCTGACTTAAGAGGGGTGGTGGCGGGTTTTTAAATCGCAGTTTATACTGGCGATACCGCCGACTACAGATTGAAAGTACTAGGAGTCTAAGGAAACTTGCCTTCTGCGGGAGAGCTGTCGATCGCAGCTCGCCGAACCAGGTTGTCGCGGGTGAGTGACGTGAGGCGGGGGCCCATAACCTATTGAACCATGCAAACACAGTTAGTGTGGAAGATAACGTACGCAAACGTAGTTACAGTCACAGTCCCGCAAACGGAACAGTTAAGGCGACAACCAGCCTACAGGCGTGGTGTCGGGACAACAGAAGTGAGAGAGCTGTAGCCTAGCGACAGCTCTGTACCGAGTCAAACAGTTTATCGGTATGTCCGATCTAGACATGTACTAATCATATCTAGAGTAGCTTACAGTAGCTATCTGCAACTAATACGTATGCGGTATTACTTACAACAAGCTCACCCAAGTCAGTGGATCCATAGCGACACCAGACGGTACACACAGCAAGGCGCAAGTCGCAGAGTTTTGAATATCGTCTCCCCGACATCTCTCGCGCCACCCACTTTGAAATCCGAAAATGTACCCACTCCAGTACTACGAACAGTCAAATAAAATCAACCATCGCTTACAAAATCCCCCCTCCCCAAGGGCGGCGCGCCACAACGCGCCCCACCGAGCGTCAAGACGTCCATGTCCGACGCCAACATCCTCCAAACCCAAGCCCCATTAGGCATGGTCGTGTGCCGCCAACACACCTAACCTACTCGAAAACACAATATAACCCAACAAGACTCCAAACCACTCTTCGAATCCCAAGCGGTCAGTATGTCCTCGTCCTCTGACCTTCTCCCCACTTACCGACAGGTGCTCCTGCGGGACCGCCCGGAGCATGCGACCTACGTGGACCTCTCCAACCCCAAGACTCCACTCGCGCGACATCCGCTCGCACCATTCCTCACGGTGCCTCAGCCACCCCCGGACAAACGCAACTTAGGCACTACTATGGACCCCTCCCCCGGTTGAGGCCTCCAAACCCCTCTCGTCATGGCGCCCCCCCGGTCAACTAACGACCTCGGGCCGGCCGACGACCTATCTTCCCGCATGATCGACTCATACCTCCTTACAGGCTAGTACTCCACCTCTCCCCCCACCTCGCCAGATTTTGGCTCCACGGTATGTTCCTCCCGGACTCGACCCTGTTGTAAGTAATACCGTATACGTATTAGTTGCAGATAGCTATTGTAAGCTACTCTAGATATGATTAGTACATGTCTAGATCGGACATACCGATAAACTGTTTGACTCGGTACAGAGCTGTCGCTAGGCTACAGCTTTCACACTTCTGTTGTCCCGACACCACGCCTGTAGGCTGGTTGTCGCCGTAACTGTTCCGTTTGCGGGACTGTGACTGTAACTACGTTTGCGAAAGTTATCTTCCACACTAACTGTGTTTGCATGATTCAATAGGTTATGGGCCCCCGCCTCACGTCACTCACGCGCGACAACCTGGTTTGGCGAGCTGCGATCGACAGCTCTCCCGCAGAAAGCAAGTTTCTTTAGACACCTAGTACTTTCAACATGTAGTCGGCGGTACCGCCAGTATAAACTGCGATTTAAAAACCCGCCACCACCCCTCTTAAGTCAGCTACTCAACGGCGATAGCCAGCCACCCACACCGACGCACTCGTCGTGTGTGGACAGGGTGCACACAGGTCCAAGCTGGAGAACGGGGGGGCGCACCATCGGGTGAATACGCATCCACAGGTTGCACGCCAGCCGTAGCTTACCTTTTTTTTTAATATTATCCTAGCGACTCAGCCACTAGCGTTGCGCTCCACCTGTCCAGGCCTTGGCCTCGACTTGTGCCCCACACTGGGTGGAGGATACAGAGAAGGTGCTATGAGACACCCCGGGGCTACATGCCGAGGGGTCGGCGGGCATCAGGCCGTCTCTTTGCAAACCGCTGTTAGGCACGAGTCCGGCTAGCGGTTTTTACCACTGCCTGTTTTTATTCAGCTCTTTCTTTTTCGCCCTTTGTCGAAATGGCGCCGAAAACTCCGCATGTTTCACCTCCTGACTCCCTTGACTCAGGCTCTCAACAGAGCAACCTCGATCACCCCCCGGATACTCTCGCACTGCTCGTTGCGCAAGTGGCGCGCATAACAGCTCGTCTCGACTCGCAGTCGGCCGAGGCTGCTGCTGTTGCTGCTCCGGGTGCTAATCCGCACCCCCTTGTCGCTCAGCGCCGCCACGATGCTCAGCTCGAACCCGTCCGGGACAGCCACGACGGCCACACCCTCCACCTGCTTGAACATCCCCAGCCTGACTACGAACCCCCGGACGCAGAAACATTCTTTGCTGCAACTACTCATGCAGCTCATGTTGGCGACCCTACAGTCGCGCAGCACCGTCACGATGCGCCCCGCGAGCCCTCGCGTGCCGATGCGCACCACGACCCCTCGCGTCACGCCATCCGGGTTGATCACCTCCCACCACCTCCCCCCTTCCCCCCCCGCCGGATATGCCCTTCACCACCCCGGCCCTCACATCCCGGAGGCGCCCTCTCACCTCGTCCCCCCCTACCGTGACCACCCGCACTCGTACGGCCCGCCGCGTCCCATGGCCGGCCGCTCTCCCTTTCCCGGTGGCCCACCTCCTCCCTTTCATGGCCGGCACTCTCCCCCAGTCCAACATGGCAACCCCGCCACCCGTGGACGTCGTCGCCCCACTATTGACCCGGTGGTCATCAACCGGGCGGCACACGAAGCCCCCGGCTTCGACAAGGACGCCCTCAACCGGTCCATGAAGATGTCGGTCCCCGTCATGGGTCCAACCACGGACTTTAAGCAATGGAAGAGGACCTTCCTTAATTTCCTCTCCATCAAGGCCGCATACTTCATTCCACAACAGGCCATACGCGACTCCGGCGTTTGGCTAGACGAACCAGCACAACACTACGCCTACACGCTGCTTCTCCATGCAGCCAGCGCGAATAAGCGCGCTGACCAAGCGATGAAATGCGTTTCTCAAGCCCGCCCTGACTGCGCCGCTGCCGCGTGGGACATCCTGTGTGAACGCCTCGACTGTCGGTCTTTTGCTCGCTCCTTGTCCCTCTTGGACAACCTGACGGTCAGACAGCGCCCTAGTCAGTCACTCAGTGACTATGTCCACTACACGCGCCAGACCTTTGACGACTACAACGACACATGCCAATTGGTTGATGGCTCCGTTGCCATCCACCCCCACCACCTCGGTCTCCTCATGCTGCGCGGTATTTCCAGCAGCGGCCCACACGGTCAAGCGAAGCAATGCGTCATCAACGCCTTTGACACGGACTACATCATGTCGGCTGATGAAGTGATGGCCAGCATTCTCCACCTCGCGCACAACATGGACGACGACCCTGCCCCGGACACACCCGCTCCGGCCATATCACCCCCTCCCATCTCCGCGTTCGTCGCTGCGGGCCGCGGCTCGCACGGCGGTCGAGGCCCACCACACCGTAACCCTCGCGGCCATCGACCCAACAAGTGTGGCGTTTGTGGCAGCCTCAACCATCTCATGTCCGCCTACACTGCCACGGATGACGCTATCCTTAAGTGGAATCTCGTCAAGCGTAGGATGACAGTCCAGAAGTACGGCGCCGCCGACGGCACCCCCTCTGCTCACGCTGCGCTTCTGAGCGACGTCCCTGCCGACGACGCCCCCGCCGATGACACCGACTGCCTACCCACCCTCGAGGACTGCGCTGATGACAACGATGACGACGAGGTGAGTGTCCCATTCAGCTCTGTGGCATTCTCCTCTTCCCTCGCCCCGGGTCGTAACCTCTCACAGTTTTGGGTCGTTGATTCCGCCTGCTCGATTCACCTCGCCGCGTTCCGAGATGACTTCGTGAAATTCACGCCCCCCTCCGCTCCCTCTCGCGTGGGCGGTGTCGGCGTTGACGTTAAGGGCAGTGGCTCAGTGCGGATTTCTGTCAGACTTGCCTCTGGCCAGCTCATTCACCGCACTGTGTATGCACTCTACACCCCTTACCTATCATCTCGCTCCGCACAGCGTATCGGCAGACTGCTTAGTGTCAGCTGGATGCAAACTCACAGCGGATGTGAATTCATCTTCCCCTCCAACTCTGACATAGGTTTGCTTTTGGTACCCACATGCATGGGTGTGCTAGAACCGTCCGGAAACGTTGTCTACCTCCTTCCCCACCAGCCGGACCTACCTCCCAGCCCATCCGCAACGGCGGCACTTGACGCCTCACCTCAAGTTACCCTTACTACCCAGTGTGATCCCGTCCTGTGGCACCGTCAGTTTGGCCACCTCAACATGCACAACCTTCAAGCCCAGCACAATCACGGTGTCCCGAATAGCCATGTGTTAGCTAGCGTTGTAACCAAAGTTTCTTGCGACTCTTGCTTACTTCACAAAGCCACAGTTGCACCACGCAACACAGCCGCTTGTGCGAAGCCATCCCACCCCCTCCTCAACATGTCCGCTGACCTATGGGGCCCGGTCAATGTCCCCTCCCCACATGGCCTCCGTTACTGCTTGCTCGTCATCGACCACCACATCAACTACATGTGGGTGCGGTTCCTTAAGTCTAAAGACGACGCATGTTCGGAATTGGAAACCATCCTCTTGGACATAAAACACTTGCATGCCCGCCATCACTCCCAGACGGGCGCGTTCGCACCGGTCCTCAAGTTTGACTCCGACTCTGTGTTTGAAGCTTCTGTCACTCGCCGGATGTGCGCACACCTCGGCGTCGGGGTTCAGTTCTTTCCCCCGTACGCCCACCACATGCTCGGCAAGGCCGAACGTCCCTAGCGCACTATCCGGGACAATGCATCGGCGATGCTCCACAACATGGCCGTTCCCAACTCCATGTGGTCGTGCGCTGTCAGCACTGTTGTGTACCTTCGCAACCGCACGTACAGTCGCTCGGTCGGACCTAATGGGGGCGTCCCCCTCACACTCCTTACGTCGTCGGTGCCCAACGCCTCCAAGTTCCGCGTCTTCGGCTGCGCCGTTTTCGCCAAGGTTCCCGACAAACAACGTCGGAAACTCAGTGAAAAAGCATTTCGCGGCGTCATGGTGGGCTATCCCCCTGACGCACCCGGATATCGTGTCTACAATCCGGAAACGCGTCGCATCACCACTTCCGTACATGTTGTCTTTCACGAAGACACCCCGGGCTTCGACACACAACCCTCCGTCGACTCGGCCATCACCGACTCTTCGGAAGACGTACCCGCAGACCCCCCCCTATCCCACCCCATTGACCCCACATTACCCACACCCCTACCCCCCCCGGCAGCCCCTCGCCATGCTCGGCTCCGCTCCCACCCCATTCGCTACGGCGATATGGTTGCCCACTTGTCCGACTACCCATTGACCCTCGTAACGGCGTGTTGTGATCCTGAACAAGGCAGAGCTCAAGAGGACATATTTGAGCACCCTCACGTCCCAGACCTTGTCACGGGTCCCCCACACACACCTGCCGGCACGTCCCCTACTGCCGTCGCCCTCCTCTCCGCCCGAGAGTGTGTGGAACCAAAATCCTACCGGGCTGCGCTGGACAGCGCCCAAGCCCCCCAATGGCAAGCCGCTATGCAACATGAGTGTTCCTCCCTCATCAGCAATGGCACGTGGGACCTTGTGGACCTCCCCCCATGCCGCATGGTCGTTAACAACATGTGGATCTTCAAAGTCAAGTCGGATACAGCCGGCGACGTCTCCCGCTTCAAAGCGCGGTTCGTCGCCAAGGGGTGTAGTCAACGCGCTGGACTGGACTACACGGAGACCTTCTCCCCGGTCATCCGCATGGCCAACCTGCGTCTCTTCCTAACCATTGCAGCCGCCCGCGACCTTGAACTCTGCCAGCTTGACATCGACACAGCGTTTCTCTACGCCCCCATCCGGGAGGATGTGTACATCCGCCAGCCCCTCGGCTTCACCGATGGAACGTCCAAGGTTTGTCACCTCTAGCGCTGCCTCTACGGCCTTAAGCAGTCCCCCCGCGAGTTCAACATGCTACTTCGTGCATGGCTCGTCGACCATGGATGGCAACAATGCGTCTCCGACCCGTGCATCTACATCTTTCGCAACGGCCACGTCTTCGCCATGATCGCCATGTACGTCGATGACATTCCCGCGGCCTGCAATGATGCCACTTGGCTCGCATCGTTCAAAGCCCAACTCGGAGCACGGTTCAAGATCAAGGACCTAGGCGACCTCTCCCAACTCCTCGGCATGCACATTACCCGCGATCGCTCCACGCGCACAATCTCGCTGGACCAATCCAAGTACCTGCGCGACATCCTCGCCAAGTACGGCATGTCCGACTCTAAGCCGCCGTCCCTTCCGATGGACCCGGGCTTTCTCGCCGGCCTTGCACACTTGAATTCGCCCTCTCTCACAGGGGTGGCAAAGGACGTCTACCCCAGCCTCGTGGGCAGCCTCCAGTACGCAGCCGTTTGTACACGCCCCGATGTCTCCACGGCGTTGAGCATCCTCGGCTTTGCCCAAGCCTCACCCACCGAGGCACACTTGCAGGCTCTGAGAAAGGTCCCTCGCTACCTCCATGACACCAGCGACATGCGCATGACGTTGGGGGGGGGCCTGGACCACAGCCTCCAACTCACAGGCTTTGCCGACGCTGATTGGGCCAACGACAGCAGCACCCACAAGTCTCGCTCCGGCTATCTCTTCACCCTCGGACGCGGGCCAGTCAGTTACAAGTCCAAACAACAGACTTGTGTGGCTCAATCCACGTGTGAAGCCGAGTACTACTCTGCGGCTGACGCCACCAAGGAGGGACTCCACCTCCGGCAACTCCTGGGGGAAGTCTTCAACTCCCCCATCACCGAAACCACCACCATCTGGGAGGACAACCAAAGCGCCATTGCATACTCCTTGTTATACTCTCTCTCTCTCTCTCTCTCTCTCTCTCTCTCTCTCTCTCTCTCTCTCTCTCTCTCACACACACACACACACACAGGGTCTTTGTATACACACACACATCTGGAAGGACAACCAAAGCGCCATTGCATACTCCTAGAATGCCTTGGTCAGCGAGAGGACTAAGCACATCGGTCTGAAGTGGCACTTCCCCAAAGACCACGTGGAGCAGGGAACTATCAAGTTAAGGTACTTCCCCA
>JAPMLY010001950.1:17500-72238 GCA_026401115.1 Tetraselmis chui | reverse complement strand
GAAAAGACGATTATTTTTTTTTTTTATGTTTTAGGGTTGGGATGTGCTAGTGGACATCGAACTCGCCTGGTTCTCTCAAGTGTGTGTGTGTGTGTGTGTGTGTGTGTGTGTGTGTGTGTGTGTGTGCCCCCCCTTTCCCTTCCACTCACAAACATGCTTACACCATGTGACTCCGCACCCTCCCTCCGCTCAAAACCCTAAAATTTCCCGACACATAATTTTGAATAACATATTCTGTAAGTAAATGTTGTTTCACTCATGAGGAAAGCCACACGCCATACAATGTGACACGACGGACGCATTGAGCGCATAATCCGTCGTTACATGTAGCGACCCGCGCCGCTTCCCCTGACGCACCCTGCAATGCAAACCCTAAATAAACCTCCCTGTATCGCATTTCACACGTTTTCTGTTTCATGAGGACAGCAGAAAGCAATGTGTGACGGCAACAGCGACACGCTCTTTTCCCACCCCCTCCCCTCCCTGACAAGCACTCCATAATGCAAAGTCCTACATTGCATTATTATGAAGGACAGCGACTGAAAAGAATTAAATTAGAGGGACACAATTTTTAACAACGTGCCATTTCGTATTCATATGTTACATGCCTTTGCGGCTTTTCAAGGGGGCTAAGAGAGGCGAGGAGAGAGAGGGGTGATGTGGAGAGGAGAGGGGATATGGGAGGGAGGGAGAGCCGCTGTCACTGCATCTGCTGCGGCATGCTCATCGCCACCTGCTGCTGCGCCGCCGCCGCCACCATCTTCATCCCCCCCGGCACCCCCAGCATCTGATGCTGCGCCGGCCCCGCCATCGCCAACGGCATACTCATACCCGCAGGCATACACAACGCGCCCTGCTGATGCGGATGTGGGTGGAGCTGCATTCCCGGGTGGTGTGGGTGAGGGTGGGCCATCTGCATCATGAGCGTGGGGTGGTGATGTTGGTGTTGTTGCTGCGGAGGAGGCTGGGGCGCCATCGCGGGCGCCTGGCCGATGACCTTAGGCAGGAAGTTGTTGGCTAGTTCGGCGTTCATTCTCACCGGCAGCGGCGGCATCTGACTCATCACCCCCTCACTCGCGCTCATGCTGTTGAGGATGGCCACCGTGTTGTCCCGCATCCGCACCAACAGCTCCGTGTTCTCGTTCACCTTGAAGTGCTGCATGTTGGTGCGGATCTGCCCTATGATGTGAAAATTCTGCTCCAGCAGCTGCGCCACCTGCCCCCCCGGCCCCCCATCCATCGACCCCTCACCTCCACTACCTCCGCCGCTCACCTGAACCCCACCCCCTGCCGCTACAGTGGCCACAGACGCACCCGCGGGGTGAGCCTGCACCGAAAATATGGAACCCTGCCGTGACAGCTGCCCACCTCCACCGCCCTGCTTCCCTCCCCCTGACGTCGTAGACCTCCCCCCACCGCTGCTCCTCCCTCCTCCACCTCCTTCTTCCCCACCGCTCGCTTTCCCTCGGACCCGTTTTGAGCCCCCCTCCGTCCCGGGCCGTTTGGTTGCCCACACGATGCGCATGGCCACATCACGGGCGGTCTTGTGCGGGAGCGTTGATGCTATGCGCACCGCGCGCTCCACCAGGGCCGTCTTCCCCCCCGGCCACTTCCCCAGCCCCGCCTCCAGCGCCTTCACCTCCTCCTCGCTCCACTCCGGGTTCTGCGGCCGCGGACCCGCCGCCGGCCCCGTCCCTGCCCGCTCATCCTCCTCGCTCGCCTCCACCTTCACCCGCCCCGGCCCAGCGCTGCTCCACACCACAACACACCACACCGCAAGGGGTCAGGCGTCACAGGCAAGGAGACGTCACGCCGGCCCAAAGCAGCGAGCTCAGACGAAGTAATACAGTATCTACAATTACTATACATATTTACTGAACTAATTATGCGCGACCAATAGGTATTCTAGGAAATCGATCAGGTATTCTGGATATCTAATAAATGACGAGCGCCGAACACGTAGTCCACGCTCGCGAAACACCGCGCGAGAGTGTGAACCCGACCGTGAGCTGATATCAAGTATGTAGGTGTCACAGAGCGGTGCCTGCCGTGTTTTCTCGCAGCTGGCTGTGGCCTGTGCTTGCGTTCCCGAGTGTAGCGTCGTACCGTTTGGGATGTGAAAAAAAAAAAAAAAACGGAAAAGTGGGGTTTGAAAAGAAATGAAACTGATCGTTCGGTGATGAGCAACAAAAAGCGCACGGCGAGACGGAAATGGCGCGAACGGAGGGTGGCGAGAAGTGCATCCGGCGTTTAGAAAGGTAGAGCATAGAGTGGTGATTGGCGGCCCGAGACTAGCAGAACAGAGCTGACGGATGGTTCCGAGACGGATATCGAAAAAAACATCGCAGCGTTGGCGCCGAAAAAAAGTACAGATGATGAATAATATATGTATTTAGGTAATTTTGTTGCGCGGCTAACAACGTCGCCGGGATGAGGCGCGCGAACTGGCGTGAACACATAGATAAGCCCCGTAATGCCAGTCAATTTGGATACCACGGGCCTCAAGCTAGGTTATTCGTGGGCGCAACGATTGCTGTGTGCTGCTGAGGGACGGCGCAGGGCTGGCGAATGGTTTCGGAAGGGACTGCCGGGACGAAACGCCGTATTTAGTAGTTTGGTATAATACTGCAGTGCGCTTGTCATGTCTTCGTGTTCGTACCCGTTCGCGGCTGACGCGGCGCGCGAGCCAGAGGACTGCCTCGCGCCCGACGCTCCGCCTGAAAGAGGCTCCGTTTTCGTCTTTCCCGCGCCTTTATTGCCGCTCGCCATCGCGTCCGCGGGTGAGCTATGGCGCCCAGAGCGCTCGTGTCCCCGTCACCGCGGTGCCCCGCCAGTCAGTGGGGCAGGAGCAACCGAGTCAGCCGCCGGAACGGCTGGCACCCGGGTACTCCGAACTGGCTTGTAACTGATACGCAGAGGGCGTTCAGCCTTCCTTCCACACGCTACCTACACACATATTTCGCAACCGTGCTGATACATCGCGGGCGAATCCGCGTGGACGGCTGCGTGCCAGAGGTGCGAGGCGTTTCCGTGGGGCGGCGCGGGGGCGGATGGTGCGCAGGTGGAAAAGAGGGTTATACTGCCGAAAGTGGAATATACAGCAGTAGGGTTGGAGCTAATAGTAATATATACGGGACTCGACGCGCTATATATATACTGTACAGGACAGAAGGTACGGGTATCTGCACAGTACGCCGTACTTTATGCATTAGTGTGTCGTATTAGGGTGGAGGGTGTGGAGGTAGGGTCTTGCACTCCTCACCTGCATCACCGTTGTACCTGTACCTGTATACCCGTGGGGTGCATCATGGAACGAATATTGCATACCCAAACCCGTACCTGATGTACCCTGGATTTAGCGACTGGGAGTCAGATTATGCCAAAGATGACAGCTTGCTTACATTTTGGATAAACAGGTACTAAAACACCTATTCAGAAGTGTTATTTCTATTCAGCGCTTGATCAGGGAAGGGTGGGTAGGTTGCGCGAGCTGAATGGGCGAGCGCAAAGGCAGAAGGTGGCTGCTACCAGCTAGAGGAGCTGCTTTATAGGTAGAGCAGGTGGGCGTCCGCCGCGGACAATTTATTGCGCTTGTGACGCTTTGTCTCCGCGCGTTGCCTTAGGCGGACTCAACATGGTACGTTAAATAACCGTTAAACCCCAACATTTTACCAATATAAGAATTTAGCGACAGGGAGTCAGATTATGCCACATTTAGAGACTGAAGGTCTGCATAGGCTACTAATCCGGGGGTTTGGCGACTAGCCAGCCGAAGAATAGCCATGCCGCCGGGGTTTCGCTCATGGTGGGGTCGATGTACTTGTCAATGACGACGTCGCTGGTTTTCGACGACCAACCACCCATGTAGCGGATCTTGGTGAGGGGTGCGCCGATGCATGCGGCTGCGGACGCCGCGCCTTTCCGTAGGCTATGCGATGTCCACTTGAATTGCGTGGGGGGTGAAGCGCCATTGGTGTTGCACGTCTCACGAATCCACTCGGTGATGGTCCCGGCCGTCCACGTGTGCGGATGTTCATCGGGCGTGACGGCCCAAAAGGTAGTTGGTCCGGGTCCATTACCGAGTTGGTTGCAGTAACTGGTGCGTCCAACGGTAAACGCCTCCATGAGGGTACTAGTAGTGGTATTGCAATAATAGGGAGTTGTAGGAGCGGTTTGTCGGCCATGGTCCTACGTTGGTCTCCCTTTGCTTTTCGTACAAATAACAGTATATTACCGCCCGTTCGGTCGACCGCGGTGTCGTCCATGTGGCAACGTACACCGGTTTCCGTGCGGCAAAAGTAGCAGTAGTTAGTGCAGACTAAGAGAATCGCGCGGAAAGTCTTGATGTGTACGAGGTTGTCCGGCTGATGGGTTAGCGCGCGGTAGTGTCGATGGGCGAATAGTAACATATGTTATACGATGGGGGCACGGATTGGTACGCGAATGTCGGGGTCGGTGATGGGCTACTGTTGCATGGCGAGTCCTCGACGTGCGTCCGTTAGAAGTGGTCCAAGCGCCACTAGCTCCTTTAGGTGGTCGCGAAAGAACTTGTTTATTGACGAGAAGTAGGGGTAGAGGCTGTTGGCTGCGATGGTTCCGGCCCGGGCGAGCCATGTTGCAAAGCGAAGCATGTCGGCCGCGGTCGCCTCGAGTGGTGTGATTCCTTCTTCGTTGCAGAAAACAGTAAAACGGCGCATACCCGTGCCATAGTTGTTGTAGGTAGTGGGGGCGAGGGAGCCGGTGAGGAGGTCGAGCACGAGGTCGCCTAAGTCGTTTATGCCGATGAGTGCCCCGACGTGGTTGCGCATCGAGGCGTGCCACGGTGCGTGGGCCTCAAGTTCGGCGAGTCGGTATTTCATAGGTGCGGCTTGGTGGTCGTTGTCCGCGGATGTCCGGGCGTGCAGAGGTCTGGTCGCGGACGTCCGGTTGGTCGGTGGTGGGTGGAGTTTACCACGTGTTCGGTAGAGCTAAGCCGGGGCGGGACGTGGAAAGCCGTGACGCTCCAACCGGGCGGTCCGACGCCCTCGTACGCTCCGCGCTTGCCCGGAAAGAATAAATGTAGGGAGGGGGTACATAATCTATTCGTCGGAAGGCTCGCTTATCAATTGGTACCATTGTTTGGCGCGCCACAATGGCGCGATGACTGTTGCTTCGGCCCCGGGTTGGCGTAACTTCTGGACGCGAGGTCGGGGAGGAGTGTCCAAGGTGGGTTGCACCAGTTGGTCTCCGCTGTCCAGCGGTTGTCGGGAAGATGGAGGCAATTCACTGCTTCGGAGGTGGGGTCTCGCCAGCGGGAGTTGTACCGGGGAAGCTGCGAGTTGCCATGCGTGGCAAACATGTCGATGGAATGGGGGGCCCACATGGAGTCCATGTAAGTGAAGATGCGGGGGTTGAGCTGCCAGTCGTCCCGGTATGTTTCGCGGCTCAGTCTATCGGCCCAGTCGTTGGCCGCGGAGCGAATATATCGCGCGGATGACGATGTTGTTGGTGTCGATGAGTTCTCAGATTTTTCGAAGCTCGTCCATTATAGCCGGGGACCTCGATGTTAGGTGATTGAGGACAGCCACCAGTTCTTGGTTGTCTTCGTGCAAGAGGACTTTGCAGCCGCGCAAGAGTGGTAAGAACGAAAGGACTGCGAGTCGCACGGCCTTCAACTCTTTCCATGTGATGTGATGTTGTTGGTCTGTCGTTGACCAGAAACCCCGTGCCTCCAACTGCTCGTTTAATACTGCTCCCAGCCGTAATCTGAGCTGTCGCAGTCCATGTAGGCGGTCTCGATGGGGGAGAAGATGGAGCGGCCGTTGTTGGCGGAGGGGACTTGCGTCCACCATTGGAGGTCTCGTCTCGATTGGTAGGTGAGTCGCACCCGGCCTCCCCATCATGTGCGTGTTGGTAGAATCGGGCTGCTGGAATGGCGAGGTACAAGTATTGTACTTTTCCGGCGAGCACTGCGAGCTGCTGGGCAGGTAGCCACCGTGCGTCGCGCGCAAAGCGCTGTAGGAGGGTCCGGTACAAGGTAGCGATGGCATGTAGTTTCGAAGCATGGGCTCGGAACGTAGAGGTTGTGGTGTCGATGTGGAGGCCGAGGTGCTCGCAGATTTGCGTAGGCTCCCAATGGCCTTTCTTGGGGTTGCGTCCTAGCCCGAGGCGGTCGAGTAGGCATGCGACGCGGTCCCGGAGCTGTAACGCTGCGTCTTTGCTGTCGACAAAAAATAGGAAGTCGTCATGTCGGGAGTAGTCGGTCACCCCGCCATCGAGAGTTGCGCAGATAGCGTCGGGTCGGTGTAGGTCGCGTGGGTTGTTGGTTCGTAGCTAGACGGGGGTTGTGTCCGGTGGGGTTGGGCAGTGGTTCGCGTAAGTGACGGATAAAAATTTCGGTAAGCCGGCGGAAATAATAAGTGCTGCATTTCTAGCCCATCAGAAGACCGGCTAGTCTGTACATCGTAATTTACCGTAAAGAAATCCATGTCCTCCTCCCGTATGCCTGTTAGAACTAGCATTGCATTACCTAGTGCTTATGTACAAGGTAGCTAGTCCTTATCTTAGTACTTAGTGTTGTACTAATAGCGGTACTCTATTTCCCCGTTAGTGGCGGTCGGCCGGCCCTGCCGGTGCCTTTGCCGGCCGCCATCTCTCTCTTTTCACTACTTCCTCTGTCCCCGCTGCAGGCCCCCTAGCGGGGCCGGCTAGACATCTCGTGTAACCATAACTTCCAAACTCCAACAGGTTATGGGCCCCCTACAACGGTACCCGGGATAGTCAGACCTCCGAAATACGGCAGCCCCAAGTAGGAGAAGAGCGTGCAACCCAGATACTCGCTCTGAAGTCAACACCAACGCTAGCCGCCCAAGGTCCCCCGTGGCCGCCCTAGGCTAGCAGTACCGCCTCCGCCACCCAAGGAGAAGAGCGTGCAACCTGGATACTCGCTTGAACTACCTCTACCGACACCAACCGCCCATGGTCACATATGGCCGCCCTAGGTTGGTTGTCTACACCACCCAGCTCACCGATGCTATCGACCGGATCTGGTTTCAAAAATCAAATTCAAACCGATTCGCGAAAATTCGGCCCGCGCGTACTTTAAATTGTATTGTTTTTGTTTTTTCCCGAGGCAACGCTCATCTGACAAAGCGAGGTTCTAACCTTGCCCACGGCGAAGGGGGGGGAGTCGACACGATAGCGCCCGACTATTCTTTTCGAGTGCCTGCACGCTTGTGGCAGCCCTGTTGGCCTATCCCCGTCCTCGCCGGTCGCTCTCATGCGATAGCTAATTCGCCCGTGGACGGTTTTCCCGCTACATGTCAGACTAGTACATAAAGCAGTACATTTGGACCAGTTTATTGTCGGCAACTCGCCGGTAGCATCCCGTTCCTGTGAGCACCTGTAGCGTCACCTACCCGGCCTGAGATACCGCTACCTGAACAACGCCTACGACCAAGATGACTCCTTCCTTGAAGACAAGCAAGGGCGACGACAAGACCTAAGCTACCTTGAGGGGGAGTGATAGAACTAGCATTGCATTATCTAGTGCTTATGTACAAGGTAGCTAGTCCTTATCTTAGTACTTAGTGTTGTACTATAGCGGTACTCTATTTCCCCGTTAGTGGCTGTCGGCCGGCCCTGCCGGTGCCTTTGCCGGCCGCCATCTCTCTCTTTTCACTACTTCCTCTGTCCCCGTTGCTGGCCCCCTAGCGGGGCCGGCTAGACATCTCGTGTAACCATAACTTCCAAACTCCAACAATGCCTAGTGTGTAGTAGCCGTCCGCGAGGTCGAAGGATACCATCCAATCGCCGGCCCGCGTCAGGTTCTTGAGGTGCTTGAGTGTCTCGTATGTTAGCTTGTGGTCCTTACATTACTTGTTTAGGGGGCGCAAGTCGATGATAAGTCGCCATTTGTTTTCGCCCGGTTTTGGGACTAAAAACATTCTGGAAACCCGTCTGTTGCGCTGGCTTGGCTCCCAAGCGCATGAGTACATGAATCGTGGAAGCTCGGAGTCCATGAAGTCGAGCTGTTGTTTTATTGCGTCCATCATGGAGGTGCCGCTGTTGAAAGGTGGGGGCCGCCGGCCGTCGAGAAAAGGTATGCGAACCCCGTGACGAATCCATCATAAAACTTGCTCGCTCGCGCCTAATCGTTTCCACTCGGGCGCTGTGTTCCGCAAGCGGTGACGCATGAAGTTAGAACGGTCGTTGCACGACGTGTCACACCGTCAGGCGTTCCTGTCCGGGCTCTTGGCCTTCGTGTCTTTGGTGTCGGCGTTGTCTCTCGGTGGTGGCTTTGGCTTGGGTTGGGGTCGTGAGGTCGGAGTCGGTGTTGGACGGTCGGGGGCGGGTCGGTCGGGGGTCTTGCGCGCGAAGGTAGCTCCCGCGGCGGCTTTGGCGCTAGCGAGTAGCGAACACTCGAGGGTTTTGTCGATGAACGCTCGGTGTAGGTTGTTGTATTCGGAGGAGGCAACGTCCGGTCGCGGTTTGAGGAAACGCTCGTAGGCGAGTTCCGCGAAAACGCGGTCCGAATCGCTCGTCTTCCTTCCGCCCTTGGTGTGTCGGATGTGAGATATCCGCACACGGGCGGCCTCCTCGAGCGCGCTGTGGGTGTGGTTGCTTTGACGCAGGGTGATTACCGCCGCCGCGAATTCCGGTGAGTCCTTGGGGTAATTCTGAATGTCTTCCACAGCTGATATGCTCGCCGTGTTAGCGTAGGCGGCATGACAGGCCGTGGCGCGGTATTCTTCGAGCGTGGCGTTGTGCCGGCGGGCGGAGAGGTGGCGGTAGGTGTCACAGGTAAGCTTCTAGATTTGTGGGCCGTCGAGATGTCAGGGGGTAGCTCGAGGCATGGGGCAATGTAGGGTCCCCATAGCTCTGTGTCGATGTGGTAGTCCTCATCTGGCAGGGTTGCTTGGGGTACCGTCGTCGCTGGGGCTGGGGCCATGGGTCACACGGTGGGGTCGATCGAGGGTCGCTCGTTCGGCAGTTTGGCGCAACGGGCGTCGTGCTTCGTAATTCCACCCTTCGGCGTGTCGTCAACGCCGACGGGACTGGCTAGATGGGTGCAGACTTGTTTGGCTGCGGCTAGTTGAGTGATGATGGTCGAGCTAAGCGTGGCCGTTAGTTCGGTAAAGGCTTGCTGAAACCGGCTAGTAAGTCGCTCTTCTGATGCGGCAACGTTAGCGAGTAAGCGTTGCTCCTATTCTTTGATTTCTACTGATGTAACAAATTCGTCGCGAATTTCGTCGTCGACTTGTCTGTCTTTAGCCATCGTATTTTTGAGCAGGATAAAGAGTCTCGGCCGTGTTAGACGCGGTCGAGTGTAAGTTGTCACCTTGCAAAGCTACGAGAGCTACGATGCATGTTGCGCGAGCCGAATGGGCGAGCGCAAAGGCAAAAGGTGGCTGCTACCAACTAGAGGAGTTGCTTTATAGGTAGAGCAGGTGGGCGTCCGCCGCGGACAATTTAATGCGCTTGTGACGCTTTGTCTCCGCGCGTTGCCTTAGACGGACTCAACATGGTACGTTAAGTAACCGTTAAACCCTAACATTTTACCAAGATAAGAACCATTCTTTTTTTTGCGCCCCCGGGATGTGGGACTCATCATGATTACAAGAAAAACAACATGAGCACGGATGACGGGAAAAAGGGACGACGGGTAACAAAAGCGGCTAGTAGAGTAATGTGGGACTGGCAGGTACATGTAATAAACCGACAAATTATTCTACATTCGTTAACCCTAAGGCAAGTTTTGCCAAATGTGTCACTTATTTTAGATTGTTTTCACAAGATTACCACATCTATATGGCCTGGGGGAAGAATAGCGCAGAATTACACTCCTCCACAAACTTCCGGACACTATTTCGCACCTTTGCAAGTAAAAAATGTAACCATGCGTCGATTCTATTGACAAATCTTCTGAAATCCTAGGCAATGCTTTGGAGCCCAAGATGGAATGTGCCGACAACTACGGGGGGTGAATTCGAGCACTACCGGACTTGTGTACTTGGGATTATCGCGCCGCACCCGTGCCGCCGTGCGGCACGCTCTTTCAAACAATCGCCGTGATGGTTAGACGAAAAGAGTAACGGGCGCGCCATGCCGCAATTTGAATGCTTATGAAACGATCGCGCGAATATAATGCATAGGCGACGGAGGTAGGAGGTGTTGGGCAAGCCGTTGTAGAGGAAACGCACGAAATCGCGTTTGTGGACATACCACCGATGTGCGCACAACCAAAGGGCAAGTTGCCTTCGGTCACAATGTTTAGACGATCATAACTTACTCAAAAACAAGATCAAAAAAAATGAAACATATGACGTTGGACGAGTCTTTTGAATATGCCTCGAGCGTATTTACTAGGGGCTGAGGGCGTGGGTGTGACCTTCCCGGAGAAGGCACTGTTGGATATGGTGATCCCCAATCACGGGGAAGCAGCACTGCCTGGCTCGGCGGGCGTGCGCATCTCATTGGGCTGCACAGTGGCGCAAACTGTGTCGCCGTAGTGCGCGCCGGAAGTGCTTCGGGTGCCGGCACAGCGCTTGCTCCCCCGGATGTTTGAAACCTCGGAGTGGCTGCTGCCACAGATTGGGCCAACCTCTCTCAAACACAGCCTCCTTTATTTCATGTACGTCGGCCCTCATCCCTACCTCATCGTGGTGGCCGCAGGTAATATTATTACCGTGCTATGCTTGGCACGGTAGGGGGCTTGGCAGCATGACCCGGCAATTGTGATCCGCGGGATCATCGGATGTTGGGAAGCCTTGGTACGGATGGGTTTTTAAAATACTATATGTACACCAACGCCAATATCTTCCACTCGGCTTATCCGATATTTCTCTTCATCGCTACATACTCTTTAGTTATTTTATTGATATTCAAGGACGGGACATGTATCTCGACATCTTTGTGGCGGCGATGAGGGTACGGGCTTATCTGAGGCGGCCGCGAGCGTTGGAGCTGGCGGCGGACAACCGAGAAGCAAAACCATGGCAAACCGTTCGCTAGCCGTCGACCAGGCCTTTAGGAGGTCAACATGATCGACCGCCGCCGGTACGGAGGGTTTCTCGGAAAAATGGAAATGATTTATTACAGTACCATCAAACTAGACCGGTTGTTGTCTAGCGGTAAGTAGATGCTCAACCAATTAGGACACTCAAGAGCAAAGATTGGGCCGGTACTCTTCGACGAGGTACACCTTTTGACACACCTATCTGCAATGTGTGCCGACGTTCCTCGGAGGTAAAAAACTGTAAGCAACCGCAGTAATTGTAAGCAGTAACAACAATAATATTTGTCTAATGAAGAAAGGCTTATCTAAAAATATATCCTTTTGTTAAGAGATGCGACATGAAACTGCTGCTCAACCTTAACGATAGTGTTGCTCGACCTTCATGATGCACGGCCCGTTGCTCCCACCGAACCGGGGTGCCGACTGGCCAAGGCCGATTGGCGTTCGAGAGGGGCGATGGGCTAGCCTTTCTAATTCCCGCGTGACTTCAATCTTGCCGGATAAAGGAGGGGGAAGGCTAGTGAAAAAAAAAACTCCTTGCGTGATCGCTCGTCGATACCGCCATCGCATCCCGTAAGCCCAGTCCCAAGGTAGTTGCCGCTCCTCCCGTCGTGACTTTCGTCCTTGTCGAGGTCCCCCGCAACCTTGTGGGCAGGTGGGGCGGGGGGGAGGGGGGAAGGGTGTCCTCAAAAGTGTGTGGTGGCGAGGGGGGTACGGACGGATCAGCGGTGGGACAAGGGTGTTGGAGCTTGCGGCGGAAAGCCGGGAAGTAGCGCTAGGGTATGACGCTCGCTCGACATCGACCAGCATGCTCACGTCGAGCCGGCCGAAAGGAGGCAACACGACGGAATCAGCGAGGAGGACTGTCGCGACGGGAGGAGCGGCGGGGTCTAGCGGCGGAATGATCCGCAGGATCAGCCGCCGCCTGAAAGCCCGGTACGGGGGGGGGGGGTGTGAATGGTTTCCGCACTTCTGCGGCCTTTTTGGATCCAGCCATTTCGACCGCGCACTACTTCACCGCTACCCATTATCGCTTGGCACACCTAACATTAGAGAGTGCGAGCCCGGATACGCGCGGAGGCTCGCACTCGAAACAAGGATGCTCGATGGACGCGCAAACGGTGGGTGGAGGGCTCGGTCGTTGGCTGATTTTTCAGCCAAGTGCTCGGATACTAGCACAAAAAATCCGGGGAAATGTCCGGGAAAACTTTTCAGCGCGGCGGCAAGAGCGCTGGCTTTTTTGTTTGGATGTCTTGGTCCACCCTACCTTCCCTCGAGGTGACGGGGGGGCTCGACTAGGAGGAAAGTCGCGACGGGAGGAGCGGCTACGACCTTGGGGCGGGGCTTACGGGATGCGACGGCGGGATCGACCAGCGACCGCGTGAGGAGGGGTTTTTCGCTAGCCTTTCCCTTCCTTTCTCCGGCAAGACCGAAGTCACGCTAGAGCCAGATTAGGCTTGCCCGTCGACCTTCTCTCACGCCGATCGGCCTAGGCCGGCCGGCACCCCGGTTCGTTGGGAGCGGGCCGTGCATCGTGAAGTTCGAGCAGCAACTTTCATTTTGCATTCCTTGACAAGTGGATTTGTTTTTTGTGCCCTTTTCTTGATTATAAAATTGAAAATTGTTTACAACAATCACCGAGTTAACGGTTGATGTCTTTTGGCGCCCCTTTTGATCAAGCATTCTAGAGTACCTTTTTGATCGTAGGATATACGCCACGAATATAGTAATCTGATCACAAAATTATCTTTGTTGTTACAACTTAGGTGGGGGGACTGTGGCAATTAATGCGGTTGCTTACAATTTCTTTAACCTCCAAGAAACGTCGGCACACATTACTGATAGGTGTGTCGATAGGTGTATATGGTCGAAAAGTACCCGGCCCAATCGTTCTCGTGAGTGTCCTAGATGGCAGAGTAATGATGGCCGTCAGAAAGCAGGCGGTCTAGCTTGCCGATATTGTTGTAATACAATTTCAATTTCAAAACGCAAAACAAAGCCGGCAGGAAACCAAGTTTTACATGTACGGGGCTCACGATGTAACACGAGTTTGATGTGGCGGTTAGCCTCTGAAAGCTAAACGCTAGCACAAATCTGTTCTAGTCTGTCTAGTTCTGTTGTTGCAAGATGGCAAATGATGTTGTCGAGAGGCAATTGATGAGAGATGTTTCACTGCTGTACTTAGGCAGTAGATATTGTAAGTGAACAAAGGAATTGTTAAAAGGTTCTGTCACCTCCCTCTACTGCACTGGGCTTAAATAGGTTTCAGCCCAGACTAGTTACGCCTGCAAGCTTCGCTTACGTGTCAGGCGTTAGTGCTGCTCAACCGTCGTCATCTGTCCTCGAGACACGGCCTGCCTAGCATTGGTTCTCACGACGCGGCTCCTTCTGCATTGAAGAGCTCGTTCTGGCGCGTCATCTGGCTAGTTAGATTAATTATGCATATCTGTACGTACCGGGAGGTACTGGTCGTACTGTAGCATCAGCACCATTACAATATTGCAGTAGCGACGTACCCACGAGTATACGTCCATCCTGTGGAAAAGCACGAATTGGTATCCGTAACGAGTACCTGTACAATGTCCTGCAATGTATTGTTGCAGGATTGTACTCGTCACACTCGTACCCTCCCCCTCTTGACAGATCAATGAGGCCGCCGCGAGGCAGACCTCCGTGGTTCTTGGCTCCTTTACTGAAGCAGTTACTGGGACTCAGGAATGCGCGCTGGGAAAGCGTGCATGAAGTCAATGTACACTTGAGTCTTGGCGAACTTGCGCCATTGGGGCGTCTCCAAGAATTCGTGTAACGCAATTGTTCTATGCACCTCGTTCAACCGGTGCCAGACAGGTGGTATGTCGTCATCACTGAAGTGCGTCATGAAGAGCAAATATTTGCCTCGTCGCCCAGGTAGCGACTTGATGCACACAACAGAGATGTGCGACACGTCAAACTCCTCATCGTCTCCTTCAGGTACAGTTACTGGGACAGCTGGTCGTAGCGGAGCGGTAGAGCAGGGTCGTAAGTTGTTAACATGGAACACATGATGTAAGCGTACTGTCGCTGGTAGTTTCAATCTGTAACTGTGTTTTCCAATCTGCTCCTCCGCTGAAAAAGGGCCGAGCTGTCTGTCTCTGAGTTTCCTGTTCGGTTGTCCTCGCAGAAAAAGATTTGCTGTGACGACTGACACCTTGTCTCCCTTAGCGAAGTGTGGCGCTGTAGACTGTTCTGTGCGCGCCTGCATCTCGTCTTTGTGTAGCTGTAACACAGAGCGTACCAGGTTGTGCACTTCCTGTAACAATCTTAACCGTTCTGTTGCGTCTTGCGAAATTGGAATCGACGGTCGCATGTTGAAGAGCAGGTCAGGAGGCTCCTCAGGAGAAAAACCAAAGTTAGCCTCGAACGGTGTGTGCTCAATTCCGAGTGCACGCGAAGCGTTGTACGCAAACTCCACTTGTGGTAAAAGTGTCGACCAGTCAGAGCCATCATAGCAACAAAAGCAACGAAGAAGCTGCTGAAACGTGCTCTTCACGCGCTCTGTCAATCCGTCTGTTTCTGGGTGTCGGCTGGAAGACATGTTCAGACGCGTTCCAAGGCGTCTCCAAAGTGTCTGCCAGAAAGCGCTGACAAATTTTGGGTCGCGGTCGCTGATTAGCACACGGGGAAGTCCATGTAAGCGGTAG
Source organism: Tetraselmis chui (assembly GCA_026401115.1). Taxonomy (NCBI): domain Eukaryota; kingdom Viridiplantae; phylum Chlorophyta; class Chlorodendrophyceae; order Chlorodendrales; family Chlorodendraceae; genus Tetraselmis; species Tetraselmis chui. Next base: position 57,562 of record JAPMLY010001950.1, on the reverse strand, counting down.
ACTCCCTGTAAAAACAAAGTTGCAGTTTCTTCGGCAGTAATCGACTCTGTACATGGCAGAAAATGGGCCATTCGAGTTAGATGGTCTACTACAATCAGCACAATGTTAAAGCCGTTGCTCTCAGGCAAGTGTGTCAGGTAGTCAAGACCAGGGGTGTGCCACGGTCTGGGTGGAACATGTAATGGGTAAAGAGTCGCAGCCATCTGCGGTCGAATCTTCGCTCGTCGGCACACGACGCAGCGTTCACAAAAATCTTTCACGTTTTGGCGGATTCGTTTCCACCAGAATCTGTCGAGTGCTTTAGCAAGAGTGCTAGCAACTCCTCTGCGACCAGCTGACGAACTTTCGTGCAGCTCTGTGATCAATCTCAGTCGGAGCTCAGAGTTCTGTGGAATACAGAGGCGATTGAGGCGCCAAAAGTACCCATCTCTGGCTTCTATCCGGCTGTCTCTTGTCCACTCACCATCGTCCCCATAAAACGAATCTTGTGAGAACCCCTCGCGAATGAGATCAGCGAACTCAGGGCTCAGCTGCAACGCTTCAGCAGTCAGTGAATTTAATTGTGCGTCTTCAAACAGCAGCTGGGACTTCCGTCGTAATTCTCGATTTGACGGAACCTCGCCATCCCAAAATAAGGGTATTGTGGCCTGAGGTACGAAGTCTGGACGCCGGCTTAACGGGTCGGCTTCGTTCAGAGCTCCCTTGCGATATGCAAGTGTCATCGAGCCCACAAACGGCTGCAAATCTCGCAGGTATCTTGCTTGCCGCTTGTTTAGCCTGTTGTTCGGTTGCCTGAGCAAATGTCGCAGTGTGTCGTGGTCTGTTACGACAAGGAACTTAGAACAGCCTTCAAGATAGCACCTCCAATGCTTGACAGCTTCGCATACGGCCAAAGCTTCTAAGCCGTACGCAGAGTAAGTGTTACCACGCTCAGCTAGATTCAGCTTACGCGCCCAGTAAGAGACTGGTTGAAGACCGCCTCCTTGGTCTTGCAACAGGACTGCTGCAATCCCCACTGTTGATGCATCTGTAGCCACGGTGAACGTCGCGTCCGAGCCGACCTCCGGAAGGATCAGGCATGGCGCGGAAATGAGCCGTAACTTGAGAGTCTCGAAGGCTTCCAAACAGGCAGGCGTCAACGTAACCTTCTGTGGCTGGGACTTCCGCAGTAAGTCCGTCAATGGAGCCGTAAGGTCGCTAAAATGGTGTATAAGTCTCGCATAGAAGTTACAGAACTGTACGAAACTGCGAACCTCCTTGTGCGTCTTGGGCACTGGCCAGTCTGCAACGGCCTCGACTTTCTTTGTGGAAACCGAAATTTTCCCGGCTGACACAGTGTAGCCCAGATACTCCACTTCTTGCAATCCGAAAAAGCATTTCTTAAGGCGTAATTTCAGCCCTTCCTCCTTGAATCGCTGTAGCACAAGACGTAGGTGCTCTAGGTGCTCTTCCAGAGTTCGACTGTAGATACAGACGTCATCCAGGTAGACTGTCACGAACTTATGTAAAAAGTCGCGAAGAATGTCGTTCATCATCCTGTGAAATGTAGCTGGTGCGTTGCACAGCCCAAACGGCATGGCGACCCATTCCATTAAGCCATCAAGGGTCTGAAAAGCCGTTTTGTGAACGTCCTGATCACGCACTCGAACTTGCCAGAATCCAGAAGCAAGGTCGAGGTGTGTGTAAAAATTTGCGTCCTTAAGTTCGTCCAGAGTGTCGTCCACACGCGGTAGCGGGTAAGCATCTTTACGCGTAACCTCGTTAAGGCCACGGTAGTCAATGCACAGACGTAGCGAGCCATCAGCTTTTCGCACAAAAAGAATTGGCGAGCCGAACTCACTGTAGCTGGGACGGACCAGACCAGCTTCTACGGCGTCTTTAAGCTGTCGATTAAGCTCAGCGCGTTCCGCTGGCGACAGTCGGTTCAGACGTTGACGTCGCATCGGGCCAGTAGTGTCAATGGGGTGATCCCACTGTCGGCTTACAGGTGGAGAGTCGACAGGTTGCAGTAACTCCGGGAAGTTTTCAAAAAGTAACGACCGGAAGTTGTCACGTTGTTCTGCTGTTAGTTCCTCTCCAGTGTGGAAGTCTGTCGATTGTTCGGCGGCTGATGTAAGTTCAATGACGTAAAAATCAGCGTGACGTCCTCTGCTGCGGCGCGTCTTGCGCATAAGCTTCTGAACTTTCGTAGACGACAGGAGTAGACACTCGGGGCGTCGTTCCTCAAGTGTAGTCTCCACTGTTGTGCCGTCCATCAGCGTAAAAACTCTGGTTGTACCAAATTGTAAAGAGGCATGTTCGTCATCAAGCCATGGTAAACCGAGGATAAAATCAGCTGTGCGTAAATCACGTAGAACGTAAAAAGTCCTGTGAAATTCGTGTCGAGCCAGCTCAAAAGTGACGTCACAGACTGTCGTAGAAGTCACTCGTTGTCCGTTAGCGAGTCGAACTCGAGTCTTACTTGCAGACTTTCGAGTCTGTAAAGCAAAGCGTCGTACAAAGTCCTCTGACACAAAATCAAGTGTCGCAGCGCAGTCCACTAATCCAGAAATTTGGTGTCCGCCATCAGGAGTTTTCACAGTCAGCTCAGTTCGAATTAACGGGCGAGCTTCCGTGAGGTCAGTCAGTAGTGCTGTAGCTGGCGAAGAAAATTGTCGCAGCGTAGCGATGGACGGTTCCGAGTCGTCTGTTGGTACAGTTACCGAGTCGGGTTGATCAGGTGCTGTAGATTCTGGTGAGTCGTTAAACGCACAATCTGCGTCGACTAACCACAGCTGTACAGGCCAAGGGGCTGGAGCAACCACCTCCTGTTGCGCTGGGTTCTCCAGTAACTGACGTGTAAAAAGCTGTGTCCTTGCTGGGAATTCTTGATAGAGTTTCCAGTGCTTTGTCACCTGAGTAAATTTCGCCCACTTCGGTAGTACAAATACAGCCATCGTAGATGTCGGGGATGTTCGACGACAATCCTCAAAATGCTGCGCAATCTGCTCAGCTAACTCCCAGGGTGGGTTGATGAACACCCGTTCTCCTGTTAAATCTCTGTCTAGAATCGAGTCACTCGGCGAACAGTGAGGTAAGTCACCGTGCGAGTTCAGACCTTCATCATCAGCACATCCCTCCAACGTGAAGTTGAATCGTGCATGTAGAGGGTCAAAGACTGAGTCAACCAGTTTCCAATCAACTGAACGTCTGTTTACAGGTTTACGACTCTGTCTCTGCTTAGTCCGACGACGACGACCTGCTACTTGTGTTACAGGTGTCGCAACTGTAGTCGATGGAGATGTCGAAGGTGTGTCGACGACCTCTGTCGCTAACAGTGTCTCAGAATGAACAGTAGATGTAGCCGGCTGCTCCAGCCCATTTGTAGAACAACCTTGCCACCATCATTGCTTCTTAGGTTGCATCGGTGCCTTGCCTTTGAACTCCGGGCATTGGAACAAACGGTGTCCCTTCTTGTGGCACTTGAAGCAGAGTCCTTCGTCCATGTGTCGCTTACGTTCCTCAGTTGTCATTGCATTTGCGAGCGAATTAAAATCTTCACGGCCAGAAGTCTGACCATGTCCACCATTGTTGCCACCACGACCACCATTATTACCACCACCTCTTCCACGTCCACGTCCACGACCACGGCCACCTTTGTTACGTTTCCAGACGTTAGCGGCTTCCTCGAGAGGGTCCTCAAAGGTACGCTTACGTGTAGGCTGGGTAGATGGTCCAGCAGCAGACCTCGCATTGCCTAGTTCCGGCGAATATGTCACTACGTCATTCAAAAGGTTTTGCAGCTCCACTAGCGTAGTCTGGTATCCTTGACGAGCTCGGTGTGACTTAGCTAGTCTCTTGAGCGCTTCGTTCGATAGGCCGTTAATGAAGCGTACACACTGTACCTCAGCTGTCAGGTGTTGACGAGACCGACGTAAGTAGTCGTTGTACTGTTTAGTGAAAACCGCGTAACTCATCGTGTTGCTCTGCGTAAAGTTTAGCAAAGCGTTAATTGCATCGTCCTGAATGTTCGGAAGAAACGTCGACTTGCGTAATTCCGTAACAAGCTCGTTGTACGTAGATGGAATTGGAGGCTGATTTTTCCGGTTCAACCACCACCCACCTAGGTGTCCAGAAAACTGTGAAGTAACCCAGAACACTTCATCGTACGAGTCAGCCGTAATTCCAAGCATTATAAAACGCTGAGGCTGTGCTTCAAGCCAATCCTCCAGTACATGAGGTACTCGACCATCCTGGTACGGTGAAGTAATAGCAGCCTTACGCTGAGTCTCCGTGAGGGTCACAGTTAGTCCAGCCAAGTTGTGGGTAGGCATCGGCTTTCCCGCTCGTAAATCTGTAGGTCCTTCACCAGTCAATCGATTAATGTGTCCACGAATCAGAAGCCATACAGAACCAGAGTCGACCGTCGTAAACCGGGAGTACATGTGGAACTGTCTCGGGATAGACGTGTCGTCTTGCATGACTGGAACATGTTGTGTGATTGCTCGATAAAAAGATTCACACTGAGTCACGTAACCAAAGTGAAGTAATTCACTCTTGTGCTTCTCAGCACGAAGTAACCCCTTCTGTGAGGGCGTAAGTGTCAGACCGTCAATGTTGCTGGATTCCGGGACGACGTAGGTGCCATCCGGATTAACTGTCGACTGTCCCAAAACAGCCTGCTCGACCTGAGCAGGTGTACGTAAGTTGTTCGTAGCAAACATGACAGGAATAGAAGCCGAGTACACGTAAACAAGCTGTCGTCCTTGAGGTAGTGTAACGTTAACAGGTTCACCACTCGACAGCGTCAAATCATCTGATGTCAAAACAAGACCGGTCTCCTCGTGTAACTCGCGAATAGCAGCGTCGACATGCTCTTCGTTAGGTAAGACAGAGCCAGCTGGGAACCACGTTTTACCAGAACGAGGCTCACGCTGAAACACCAACTTCAAGTCCGACGGTTTAGTTCCTCCGACGTGAATTACTAAAACCACGTAATGTCCAGCTCCAAGAGAAGCCATCTCAACTTATTTAAACAACGTCGAGCAGATCAACGAGCAACGAAAGCGTGCGTCGACCAAAGAGCTCCGAAACCAGTGTGGCGGTTAGCCTCTGAAAGCTAAACGCTAGCACAAATCTGTTCTAGTCTGTCTAGTTCTGTTGTTGCAAGATGGCAAATGATGTTGTCGAGAGGCAATTGATGAGAGATGTTTCACTGCTGTACTTAGGCAGTAGATATTGTAAGTGAACAAAGGAATTGTTAAAAGGTTCTGTCACCTCCCTCTACTGCACTGGGCTTAAATAGGTTTCAGCCCAGACTAGTTACGCCTGCAAGCTTCGCTTACGTGTCAGGCGTTAGTGCTGCTCAACCGTCGTCATCTGTCCTCGAGACACGGCCTGCCTAGCATTGGTTCTCACGACGCGGCTCCTTCTGCATTGAAGAGCTCGTTCTGGCGCGTCATCTGGCTAGTTAGATTAATTATGCATATCTGTACGTACCGGGAGGTACTGGTCGTACTGTAGCATCAGCACCATTACAATATTGCAGTAGCGACGTACCCACGAGTATACGTCCATCCTGTGGAAAAGCACGAATTGGTTTCCGTAACGAGTACCTGTACAATGTCCTGCAATGTATTGTTGCAGGACTGTACTCGTCACATTGATGTCTGAGACCTTGAAACCTCCAACATGCGGTACGACAACAACGTAGTTTCCAGAACCAATAAATGCCATGTATGATCAAACACGCGGCCTCGAACGGGCAAAGCAACCGCGAAAGCGTGTGAAGATCAAGACGCTCCGAAACAAGTGTGGCACTTTGCCTTCGTGGAAGCGGAAATGGAGATTGAGAGAGATCGAAGATATGTGATTATTAGTGTTTTAACATTAGATTGAACTTGAGCAAAGGAATAATTAATTGGTTATGTCACCTCCCTCCACCGCAATGGGCTTAAATAGGTCATGCCTAGCTAGCTTGCATTTGCTCTCGCGTTGTCCTAATGCTAGGCGCTATTACTAGGGCTCTCGTAACGGCATGCATAGACTAGCGACGAAGCTTGTTTGTCTCGGGAAATCAAGCTAGCTCGTCATGTAGCTTGTTGGATTAATTGTGCGTGCTATACGCACCGGGAGATACTAGCATTACTTTACGAAACATTACCCTCGCTAAATTGCATTGGCGACGTGACCGCGTGGTACGTCCTTCCGATGGAAAAGCATGAATCAAATTATTAACGAGTACTTGTACGATGCTATGCTATGTAATGTAATGTTACATGACAATACTCGTCACATCGTTGTCCAAGCCAAAGCCGTGGCGTTCGTTATAGGGAGCGGGAATAGATTGACGCGCACCCGAAACCGTGACGGCGCGGAGTGGGCAGGTTTGTTGTCGCAGAATTTGCCACCGCTGAGGAGTGGCTTTGTATTTGGGGGCTAGATGCTCACGGTAGCAATTGCGTCAATCAGAGTCTTGAAAATAAATGGGTTTGGAGATAGTGACGTCATTGAAGTTTGGGAAGTCGATGACATCGGGCGCGAGTAGCTCGTTGTCGTCGTTTAGCAAGTCGGTAGGGGGCGCAAGGGCCGCCGTCCCACCCTCTGCCGCACTTGTTGCGACAACGGGAATGGACGAATCCTTTTTCAAACGTGTAGCCGGGCTTTTGAGTTTCGAGCTGCTAAAGCCGGGCTATTCTAATAAGGCGAACGAATTCTCTTCGATATGCGCAGCTATTCTCAGCTCAAAGGCATCTACTAGTGCCGTTTGAATTAGTTTCACGACGCCCGGATGAGAAGGAGTAGCGATGGCAAGGTGACAAGACGCCATAACAAAGGGTTTCATGTTGAATGGGGGCGAAACATGAGTACCTAAGATGCAAGTGTTTTGCGACGCACGGTGGTGTTGAAAGCGAAATAACCGATACTTTTCATGACAACTATAATCGTGACTGCGTCGCGCGAGGCCTAGATGGGCCGAGCACGAATCATAGAGTGCCGTTACTCGGGAAACGAACCGGCTTTTAAGGGTTGCGGCTAGCTAGTGCCTAGTTAGAGTTCTCCGTTGATGAAGGTTGTTAGGCGGTTGGCCGGGCCTCTCTGCCAGTACAAGATCGTTGTCGTGGAGGTACCGTAAGACGCGTCGCTAATTACGGCGAGACAAACCGTAGGAGCTACTATCCCGTACATACGGCAGATAGGCTTCGTCGTAAACCTCTATGTTTGCCAATCTGACCATCTGTACGGGTACTAGTGGATGCTGAAGAATGAGCGAAAGCTTTCACCTATACTTCTTTTCTTGGGGGGTGTATATTCAGGAGCTGGCCGCCATGCTGCTGCCCAGTGCAATACACTAGCGCTACATGTACCCGTACACTCTCCAACAGCGAGCATGAGAGTGTACGGCCGCTGCGATCGATGGCACGGAGGCTCCTCCACCTTCAGCAGCAGCCCGACGCATTACCCCGTCAACTCCAAGCCCCTGCTGCGTCATCAAGCTTCCGCGGAACATCCTTGTCTGTGGATTGGATTTTAGGCGGGACTCACGTCGGACCAACGCTGTATTCGTGTCTAGTAGTTAAGCCAGTCGGCCGCCCTCGCTCACCGACGAGGCGACGACGGCGGACCATCCACCGAGATGCTTCGCAGGTTCGCACAGCAGGGCATCACCGCAGTCACCGCTAGCTCCGCGCTCCCGCTGTTAAGCAGCGCCACCGCACAGCATGGCTTTGGTGCTGTGCTGCCGGGTTGGAGCGCAGCCTCTTGGCCGGGGGCAGCGATCTCTCACCGCGGCGTGGCCGCCGAGTCAAGTACACCCGCCACCACCTCCGCAGCAAACCCAGGCCAGTCCCTGGGGGCGAAACAGATCCTGAAGGATATCCTGCTGCAGCACGGTGCCCTCACGAGCGACCAAGTGTGGGAGCGTGCACAGGTACGCGACGCCGCCTCTATGCTGCACTTTTCTTTACCCTAACGACCCTACTCGCCTCTCAGTTCCCGGTTAACTCTGAACGGTAGTAACCTACTCAGTCGCTGTAACCTACCCCCCATATACAGACGGAAGGCCTTAAAAGCAAGCGCTTCACGAAGCACATGCTAAACATGCTGAAGCAGGCGCATGAGGTGCATACTGTGCCGCCAAGCAAGGTACGTGCAAGGGTGGTTGCGTGGGTTGTGAACTGAAGCTGCTTTATGGTTCAAGTTTGTCTCTGCACGGTTACCCGCACAATTGGTTCCGAGTGAGTGAGTTTTGCTGTGCCTTTGGTGCGGTGTGGTGGGTAGGCAGAGGAGATGGGGTTTGAGAACGTCATCCCCTCTAAGCCGAAGCCAGCGCTCCTGAAATCTGGGAAGCGGAAGAAGACCAAGGTGAACAGGTTCATGATGGTCTACTGTCTGCCAGTGGAGGGACAGCAGGTGCGTGCCGAAACGTGAAGCGGAGCGTGTGTACCTCATATAGGGCGGGCGAGAAGGGTTACAGAGGAGTGCTGGAGGGTGGTGCAGTATTCACAATGCCGCCACCTATCACGGCGATACACGAGTAACATCGCATGGTGCTTGCTGTTGACACATTAAAGAATAACGTTTCCCCATTTTCAATGGAGTTGTCGCTGCACACCAATTGACGCAGGTTAACTGAAAGATAATTTAGGCAGGACCACATCACACACACACTTCACTTGTGCTCGAGTACCAGCACCTAGATCCGAAACTTGAGTAATTTATGCCATCAATCCAACTTATCAAACGTGGGAGGCATTGCAGTCCACGCCATCTCCCATCTCTCTTGTTGTTACAGATGATAGTCACCAAACCTATCATAACATCGGTATGAGCACTCACATTGCTTATTCGCAGTTACCGTAATGCCAACGTGCCTCCGTTAATAAAACACGGACATCCATCTTGCCGTCCTACCGGGGCCCGCACTCATCCCACCTTCACTCCACCCTCTTCCCCTCACAACAGATTGGGCTCTGAAGGTATCATTCATAGCAAATAGTCGTCCACGCCGCTGCTGCGGGGCGGGGAGGGCGGGATGCTCTGCCTGCAGCTACACTCCTTCCGCCCGCTGCCATCAGACTGATGGTGCATTGGCTCTTTGACCTTAAACGTGCTGCACAGCGTGCTCAGCTGGTTTATCACAAAGACCAGCTCCCACGTGAGCAGCTGCTGCCCCGCAGGCGACATATCCATCAGCGGAGACTCCCACCCGTGCACCTACCGCCAATGCCACACACATGTAACCCAGGGTAGCTCTCACAACCCCAGCGCACTCCGGTGTGTGTGCATGGAATTCTATTGTAGCCCCCGTCCCTCCACAAAAAATATATATATGTGTGCAGGTGGGATATAAACATATATAAATTCCAATTGCCTCTCACCTGCGTATTGCTGGAGTACATCGAGCCGATCAGTAAAATTATGGTTAGGCGTTCGGAGGCATAGAGGCAGCCCTCCAGGTGGACACCCTCCGCTGCCTTGCACTGCAGGTACGCGTCCACCAGCTACAAGCAGCAGCAACACCGACGGTGCAAATGAATTCAGGCCTTGAGAAGCAAGTGCGACGGTGGGTTCAGCACAGGGGCTGACAGGTATGCACATTATTCCTTAAGTAAATTTTTAGAATACTGCGGATTAATAAGGACTTTGCGTCGGTTGCGTTGTAATGCGCGCTTTCCCATTTCTCTAGGAGAATAGGAAAAAGGGGGTAGGTTATCAAGGCGCCAGAAATAAGCCCCAATCCCTCAGCAAAACCCTAAAGGGAAGGCGACAGACTACATGGACTCCATACTAGCCTCTAGACCAGTTCACGGCCATGTGGGGCGGCCGTACGTTTCCATACAGCACACTGTAACCGACTCTCATATCTTGTATGCACTGTTTTCAACTATTGAATGAGTGCAAGATATTACACTAAAATTTATAAAAAGAATGGCAAGCCAATAACGATCTGCTTGACAGAGGGGGGGGGGGGGGGGGGGGGGAGGAGAGAGAGAGAGAGAGAGAGAGAGAGAGAGAGAGTAAGTGTGTGTGTGTGTGAGAGAGAGAGAGAGAGAGAGAGAGAGAGAGAGAGAGAGAGAGAGAGCATAAGCGTAATGCTCTGTGTTGATGTTTGTGTCTGTATGTGTGCTCGTGAAGGAATGTGCTTGTATTGCTTGCGCTTGCATGCATGCGTGTGTGTGTATGTGTGTGTGTGTGTGTGTGTGTGTGTGTGTGTGTTTGTATGTAGTAATGGTACCGCATGTACTAGCGCACAAGCTCGAATAGATTACTGGTTGCATCACTGTATGGTGGTAACAGTCTTGCCTTGTATATTTTAAGTTGATGGATTTCGCTGAGCAGCTCCTCCCGCTGCTCCCGCCAAGCGGAGGAGCGCGCGAAGCAGCCGGAAGCCTGCCTCAGCTCCAAAAACATCATAATTTTGTCCAGCGGCATATTGTCGAGCAACGCGTGTAGCGGGCGCGGGAGGCAGTCCGCCGCGCTAAGATCGCCAGCCTCCCCCATCGCCTTGTGCACGCAGTCCATCAGCCCGCACATCACCTCCATCACGCACCGCCAGTCCTCAAACCGCCGGCTGCACGCCACCAGGATGGACGGCAGCGCGGGCGGCTTGGACAGCGTCACATACCCGCGCGGCCGGCCCGTGTCGGCGTCAGGTCGCGACATGGCGTCAAACAGAACAGCTGTCTTGACCCAATGCGGTGGGTACTTGAAGCGAGCCACATCCAGCAGTAGCACCAAATCTTTTTCCTCGAAGTAGCCACCCACAGGGCTAAAGTGGCCATCTCCAGTCTGGTTCAACTGTGAAATAGGCAGTCGGTATTAGACAACGGGGGCTCAGGGCTGATACAGCGGTGTGTGTGTGTGTGTGTGTGTGTGTGTGTGTGTGTGTGTGCGTGTGTGTGTGTGTGTGTGTGTGTGTGTGTGTGCGTGTGTTGGGCGGGGGGGGGGGATTCATGCGCACTGCTTTCCGGGAGTAGGAGGCGATCATGAAGCTCTTGTGCTGAGAACACTCTCGCCGCAGCGTCTCCCGAAACTCTTCAAGTGTGAAAGACCCAAAGGTATGCGTGTCGACCTGAACCCCCTGGCACCGCGCCAAGCAGACCAGCTGCGCCGAGGCCACAGGTACAGGGTGAGTGCGTGACATCAAAGCTCGCACTGACACAAACACAAATCCCTTTCGCCCTTGACTTTAACACCCTCCCCCTCTTTACCCTCAGCCCTTTCCTCCTCCCACGAGCTCACAGGCAGACAAACACACACACACACACACACACACACAGATATGCGTGAATACACAATCACACACACATGTGCATGCACACTACATATACATTTAGACAAATAAAATTGTATGCACATACAAATATCCCTTCCCAACACACACACACGCGCGCGCGCGCGCCTTTTTCCCGCTTTTCCCTGAACAGTCAAGGGCAAGCGCATATCTGCATGCACACACACGCACACACACGCAAAAGCACACACATGCACATTTGCATGAATACACACATACATGTACACACACACACACACACACACACACACACACACACACACACACACACACACACATACGCGCGCAAGCTTCTCCCCCGCCTTTCCCTGCCCACCGACTCACCTCGTCCAGTGTTACGCCACTCTTTCGCACCCTATCCAGGCTAACGCAGCAATCCAGAAGTCGTTCGTCATACCTGCCGTTATTTAACACCAAACTCGAAGTCAGACTCAATCCTCTCTTCCTACCTCCCTCTCCCCCGATGTATCTATTTTTGTATTCTTGTAAGCATGATTCTGAAAGTCACCGACAATACCCCACTCAGCAGCGTACCACCGCCAAACGCCTTTCCATTTCCGCCGTGGGTCAACATCCAGAGCGTTCAGCACCATTGCCAACGACGCCAGCCCGCAGTAGGCAGGCTCCGCTTGCGTCCTGAGTGCGCATGATTCCGACAACCGAGGACGGTGAGCGTCAAGCCATCAGCAACATTGACGAACGCGGCTTCGTTATTGTTAGGTTTCTCGGCGAGTTCGGGGGTTAAGTACGTAAGAGCATCGTTTGTCCGCGGAGTCGAGGTTGAGAGACGAAAAAGTGTGAGGCACATACGTGAACTGTTCTGCCAGCTGCATGTAGCACTCCATGCCGCCGCTGAGAAGGGCGGCCTTGAAAATGGCGCGGCCCTCGGGGCTGGAAAAGGCGACGCAGGGCTCTGGTAGCACACGCTTGTAGTAGGAGGGCGAGGGGGTGGCCATGGTGGCGCGCAGTGTCAGTGAGAGTGTTCGGGCAGCGAGTTGAGGGGAGCGTGGTGGAGGGGGCGTCAGTCGGTGGTGAGTCAAAGTCGCTGGTCCGGCGCGAATATGTTGCCTAGTCCTTGAGGCCGAGAAGAGACAAACCTCCGGCCTAGCCAAGGGTTGCATTTCGCACGCGAGGCACCGCCCCCGCTGAGCTAAGTGAAGTGTTTAGTTGTTTATTTCGCGTCCTCTTATTATTATTGCAGTATTCTGTATTGCTTACAGACAAAGTGGCAAGGCGCGGAGAGCAGAGGCTGCCGCTGCAAGGCGCGCGATTGCGCGCGCCGGAGGGAAAGGAGGCAGGAGTTTTATATTTATCGTCCTGTTCTGCTCATCAGCGTCCAGCAGCGTAATGCACGGGCTGGCGGCGCGATCAGAGCAGGGAGGTTGATTCTATAGCGCCTTTCTATGTTTTCTCATGGGACATTGGGTTCCCATCTTCGTGATGCCTTGCAGAAGGGTAGTGCAGCTGCTGTTGCCTGCCTCCCTGCTCCGAGGCCTCTGGCGGCTTCTGTGCCCCCCTATTTTATTTTCACTTTTATACTTCTACTTTTTTTTACTGGTGAATGATTCCACTGATTTTTTTGTAATAAATTTGAAGATAAAGAAAGGAAGTAGATATGTACATATCTATATATCTATTTACAAGAAAAGTAATAACATAGTTATAGACAAACGTTTTACTTACACTAAATTTAATATAATAAGCCCATGTTTAACTCGGGCCCCTTGCTTGCGGCTTGCATGCGCGGGCGCTCGTATACTCTTTCGATGGTCGTATGTTGCGTGCCATGTGAGCTGTCCATCCCAACGGCCCTCGCAGTCGAATGACCAACATGATTTACTGCAAAACGTGAAGTTGGTGAAATGTTGGTGTTTCACTAGAGATAGCTTTCCATCGCATTTTGGGGAAGCAAATGTCAATGTATATTCGAACACGTATTACTCATTATCTCCGAGTTTTCCTTGTATACTACTCCTCCCATCATGTGCGTATCGCTGCCACGCACCACACTCCGCCTCTGCTCACACTACCGACGGCACACATTCACCACGCGCGTCGCCACACATGGGTGGCCTTGACAACGTATGGCGTTAGCCATGGCGCGTTTGGAACCCCCGCCATGCGTTTGTGTAAGACACAAGCGGCAGTGCACCCAACATGGTCCCGCTTCGTTTATTGCTTTCTTGCTGCGTGTGACCCAAACCCTAAACACAAACCCCAAAACCATGCTGTGCGTGACTCAAACGCACGCCATTATGTGCTAAGTACGCCATGACGCATACTCTCTTGGTGAGTTGCTTCCCGCAATGCGGCGCATAAGCCCCAAAATATCATCACGGACTTCGTGCCCCGCCGTGGGCATATCGCGTGGTATCTTGCCACGTGGACAAATTGCAAAAAAATTACCTTAAAACCTGACAAGCATGGCTTACATGTACTCTGTCGTTGGGCGCGCATTGCGTGGGGCATCGCGCTCAAACGTCTCAGTGCACTCAGCATGCACTAAGTGACAACGCTCCACGTCCCTTTTTCGAATGTAGTTGCAAGGTTTGGCTAAGTGCGCGCATTTTGAGTTGCTATGAGACAACATACCAGGTCCGAGCGTAACTCCGTGGCACGTCTTTTGGCATGTTTTGTGCATCCGCTCATTCGGTCGACGGCCGAATCCAAGGGGCGCACTTGATTCATGATGTGGCGTTCAAGGGTTCCACGCAATGATAGTTTGATGAATTTTAGGATTTTATATTCCCTAATAGCGGATGATGCTATTCGATTCCGTTGTCGAGCTTTTGTAACCTTGAGTCTCTAGTTTGGGGTTTCTTGAGATGAACCCCGTAAATGTCGATTCTCGGGACCGCGACTCATTATTTCATTGACGGCTAAAATCGAGGAAGCGCGACATATTGAATTACTGCGCAGCCATATTAACGGACCGCGTCGAGTGTCACTTAGTCCAAAGCAGATGTTCTTAGCTTTCGGCAGATTTTTGTTTAGCAAATTGATAACACGCATAGACATTTTCATGCCCTATTAATCACTAAGCTTCCCCACTCTAATGGAGGTCACACTTTATTGTTTGCGGGCTATGCCTGAGCATTGTATATGAATGGTGAACAACGAAGGCGTCTCAGTTGAAGGCGTCAGCATCCAGATTGGAGCCGTCGGATGGTGGAAAGGATGAAATGGAGTCTTGTCCCAATATTTTCAATTTGGCCCACGTAGCGGAATAGTGGAACGGATGAAATAGAGACTAGTCCCGGTATTTTCAAGTTGACCCACATAATTGGAGGGCTATGAATCTAGGCAACCGAGGACGATCCGACCACGGCCACGTCAATGGGGTGCGGCGTCTGCGTACCTTTCCTACGGCGAGCTATCGGATTTCAACCTATTTTAAACCCGCCGATCGTCCTTGTTATTATCACACGGGACGTTGTGTGTGGCATGTCTGAGGGAGACGCAGGAGCAAGACATTATCCATTTCAAGATGGCTGAATGGCACACCTTCCGCGTTTATTCCGGGACTATGGAAATGAGTCATCCACCATTTGTGCGCGAGTCAGAGGGTGAGGCCATGGCTCAATATGCCATCATCATTACTATGTTCGGAGCTACCTCAACCATCTGAAGGTTGGTACTGTTGACGACGTGTGGCCGTACCATTCATAGAGTATGGACCCTCCCGCTACCATCCGCCGACATTTCTCCACAAGCCCGCCGCCAATGACCGTCGTCAATGTCGTTGTTCCTCGTACCAATCACTTTCCACTGGTCTCTCCGTTGGCCCCGCGCCCCACGTTCATCCACTACCATGTACCCTCATCGGTCGCCATCGACGTCTGAATGGCTCTTTGTGCTGCCCTTTGCCCAGTTTGGCCTCTGATACAGTTTTGGTTCAACTAAGTTTTATATCCTTGTTTCCTCATTTTCCGTTCTAGTGCTTCATTCTAAATTGCCCTTCTTTTCCCTCGCATTTGAAAACAGTCCTTCAGCGATTTTATGACCGAGATAGCACCACGTCAATGACCTATGTTTGCGAACTTCAACAGCAGAAATGCTTCACACATGACACTCTCCCTACCACGACACACTTGTACTCCAAACTAATTCACCGCTCATATCTTCCAGGCTTAAGGCACAACTTGTTTTTGCTTCGAGCAGAGCCAGCGGCTCCGTATGTTGGCCAGCTCTCCCTGCATGCTTCCGACCTGCTGCTAGCAGCTGCCCCAAGCCCCTCAAACATTTTCATGCAATCCAGACAAACAGATAGACGGACAGACACGATACACACACAGTCACACAAACACACACACACACACACACACACACACACACAGCATATCCGCAGTTCATGACCTAATCCACAAACTTCATGTGCATATCTCTATTCGAGCTTTGCGCACAATAAAATACTCAGCATAAATAGTTCAAATACGATTCACTACGGGTGTGTGAGACAGGGGGACTCACAGCACACAGCTGTTACCGTCTGGCATTTAAGAAAGCTAAAGTCTACATTTCTAATCAAGTTCCAGCGCTTGGCTGCCTCTGACTTTCTCAATCCGTTCCTTTCCATCACACTTGGCCCCTTCGGCGTTCGTCCGCTGCTTGAGTGCTCAGGCGTTCGCCGCGTTGACGAGCAGCTTAAGACTCGCGCCCGTCCCCACCGCGTAAGCGACACTACGCACCCAGCTCATGGTGACCCCACCGGCGGCGTACGAGACGGTAAACACGACGCGAGAAAATAAATAAGCGGCGCAGGCGGACAGCACCGCCGCCTCCTCGACCTTGGCCTGGTTGGCGGCCAGCACACCCGCTGCAAACAGCGGCAAGTTTTCCCACGCGTTCAGGCCGCAAGCTGTCAGCCTCCCTACAAGCTCCTGCGTTTCAGGCTTCAGTTTCCCTTTGGAAGCCAGCTCTGTAGCGGCCGAGCGAGGGTTGACGTTGTTGTATCTCTTGACGCCGCCCGCCGCGCGCGAAAGGATTGTGACACGAATTGGCGTCTGCGACGTGGGGTTTGAGACGAGCGTTAAAAAGTCAGAGAGGAGGGAGGAAATCCTGGGGTAAAACCCAGAGTTGGCGAGAAAAGACTGTGGAATGAGCTGGCGTAGGAAACGATCTGGTCGGACAAATTTAGCGTAGCGTGGGCTTAAAATCTTACGTTTTTCTCCTCAAACAAAAAAATCAACCGTCACAAACGATCACGCGTTCCGCACTAGATGAACAAGGGGTGTGTTTGGTGTGAGCTGGCGTGCTATCAACCCAAGAGCTTCCTTACCACAACAAAGGCGATCCCCGCCGCGGCTGCGATAGCGATGTATGAGTAGTTGGTCATGATGGCGCAAGCAAGAGAGACTGGCCGGGGTTATTTCTGTGAGAAGGGAAGTCGGGGGTGAGCTATGGAGTATGCAGCGCAGAAAGTGTTGTATTAATGGTGAGCAGAGGAAAAACAACGTGGGCACGGACAGGGAAAAGGGAGGGGAACCGAAAGGGCAAGAGTGACAAGATAGGCACGGAATCCAAAGCACGGAAGAAGGAAGCACAATTTTTTATAATTCTTACAAACCTATCAGACTACTAAGCAAAGGAAACCCTCAGGCAACGCTGAGAAAAGTGCCTTAAGGATTATATAGTCAGATTGTTTGAAATCTAGAGGTTTGCAAAACTTACTTACATATGTGACAGAACGCAAAACCTGAACGGTAGAAGCGTTACTGTAAAAGCGGCGCGTCTCACCTAGTCCTCGAGGGAACCCTCGAGGACTGAGGAAACGCCTAGCGCAACGCCCCATGTCCTGCCCCCAGCAGCACTAGCTAGCGGCAGCCCCTTAAGCCGGTGCAACCCCCGAGCACTGGCACTCTTTGCTTTGCGCTCGCCCATGTGGCTCGCGCAATTGCAGTCTCGACTCTCGTAGTCGAGCAGGGTGTCAGTTTACATCGCCTCATGCGCACTCGAGCGTCACGAGACACTTCCCCCCGTTCTAAGTCGCCGTCTAACATCATGCAGCCTGAGCCGTCGGCCTCCACCCCCGGAGTCGACCCTCTCCCCTCTGTAATCGAACAGCGTACTTCCGAACAGATTCAAAGCGCGGTTTCGGCCCTCGAACTCAAATTAGCTGAGCAGATTCATGCGTCTAACACCGCCTTACTAGCCCAGCTCGAACGATTAACACGCCATGCCGTGCTTCCGAATCAACAGCAGTCCATTCCCCCTGACGCGACCATTGCGACTGAGGGTGGCAAGGCAGCCCCTGAGCAGCCTATCGACCTGCTGAACGACGACTCCGAGCTCCACGAGCCCGAGTTCGTCGATTTTGCCTCCTACGGTGAAATCATTCCGGCCGGTTTGGAGCGACCCCCTCGCGACATCGACGAACCTCGTCTGTGGACGCTAACGGACGACACGGCCCGCTTCCTCAACGACCGGAAATCTCAAGCGGGGTACGACGAGTACCTCCACATCGGGTGCTATGCCTTCTTCGACAGTTGCGCCAACGCGGCAATCAGCGAGGCTCTGGACACGCTGTCAACCGGACCTCCTCTACCAGCGGAGCAGGCGGCGGCCGTTGCCCTCATCCGAGCGGGTCATCGCACCCACACAGCGACGGAGGAGGCCGCCCGTACTCGACTGGGCTTCCTCCGCCTCACCAAGGGCGGACAAACGAGCTCAGATACGGACCGAGTGTTCGCCGAGCTCGCGCACGAACGTTTCTGCCGCCCACGCCCTACCGCGGTCTCGAGCGCACTGGACGAGCTACGCCAAGCGTTCGTCGATCGGACCCTCGAAGTCAGCCTACATGCCGCCAGCAAAGCAGCTGCTGGAGCAGCGTTCGCAAGAGTCACGCCGGACAAGCCACCCGGACAAGACGCCAAGGCCAAGAAGGCAGCTGCCGACAAGCGCAAGGCCGCAGCAGCAGGAGCAGCAGCGGCAGCGGCGGCCGGAACTAAGACTGCAGACGGAGCCAAACCCACCACGAAGAAATGATGGTGTGACCCGCCGCGCCGATTCCTGCTCCCCGACATCCAACTACATGCGTCACCGCGTGCGGCTAAGATGGCGGGAATGGGAGCATATCGGCGCGAGCGGTCAAGTCGTGAACTGGATCCGCCATCGCGTGCGGGTCAAGTTCAAAAGCGGCTTACGTCCCCGACCTTTCAACCACGGTGTCTCCATGAAGGACGCCACTCAACCTCAACTCGACTTCCTAGCTACGGAGCTTCCACGCTTCGAAGCCTGCGGAGCTTGGGAGCGCGCCAGCAACCCCCGCTACGTCTCACGCATGTTCCTCGTCCCAAAACCCGGGGTCAACAAATGGCGGCTTATCATCGACCTCCGCGAACTCAACAGCTATTGCGCGGAGTTCAAGATGTCGTGCGAGACACTCAAACACTTACGCCACCTGTCCCGCCCGGGCGACTACTTCGTCTCCCTCGACCTCGCGGACGGCTACTACACGCTCGGCATCCGAGAAGAAGACCGCGACTTTTTCACGGTCAACTACCGCGGCGAGCTGTGGCGCCTCGCATGCCTCCCGATGGGCTGGTCGGGGTCGGCTTACTATTTTTGCAAACTGACCCAAGTGTTCACCAACTACTTGCGACGAGCACCTACCCCGATGACCGCCGACTCCGCTACGCCGTACAAGCCATCGAGACGTTTCCTTCGCAACGTCCGATGGCGCGGAGTACGACTGCTACCTTACATGGACGACTTCATGTTCATGGCCAGCTCGTACGACGCAGCTCTACTGCTACGCGAGCGCATCGAGAACCTCCTCCACCGGCTAGGCCTCCAGCGCAACCCCGACAAAGGCTCGTGGCAGCCCACCCAAGTGGGCACCCACCTGGGCATGACAGTCGACCTCATGAACGGCGAATTTCGAGCCCCAACCGACAAGCTACAAGCCCTCGCAAAACAAGCTTCAGCGTTACTCGGCCGCGCAGCTACCTCCGCTCGGTGGCTACCCGCCAGACAACTCGCGGCGTTTGCTGGCAAGGCCCAGTTCCTCTACCTCGCCATCGCACCAGCCCGCTTCTTTCTACGCGAACTACACTGCGTGCTGGATACGCGAAAGGGATGGGGCGGACGTGTCCGGCTAACACACCAGTTGCGCCGCGACCTCGAGTGGTGGCGCACGGTGCCCGACCAACACAACGGCCGCTCAATCTACAAACCAATCGAGACCGCGTACCTACACGCCGACTCAAGTGGTTACGGGTGGGGAGCCGTCCTGAACGACAACCCGGCCTACCAAGCCCGCGGTTTTTGGTACGACGACGACCGCCAGCAGCACATCACTTAAAAAGAACTCCGAGCCGTTCGCCTCGCGATCGAATCCTTTCTACCACAACTCAGAGGTCGACATGTCTTACTTCACGAGGACAACACAGCCGTCGTAGCTACGCTCGCCAAACTCACGACGCGCTCGCCGGTCATGATGACCGAATTACGCCGACTATGGCACCTCCTGGACGTCAACGACATCAGCATCCGACCCCGCTACATCGGCTCGGCAGCGAACATATGGGCCGACAGCCTAAGCCGGGAGCTCGACCGCGACGACTGTCAGCTGAACCCCAGGATATTCGCCTACCTACAGACAGCGTGGGGTCCTCACTCGATCGACCGGTTTGCGTCAATGGAAAACGCGCAGCTCCCACGTTTCAACGCCCGATGGCGCGACCCACAATGCGAGGACGTCGACTGTCTACACCTACCGGACGCCGCGTGGCAATGCGAGACAAACTACTGCGACCCGCCGTGGTCATCTCTGCCCGCCCTCTGCGCGAAACTACGCCAATCAGGGGCCGCTGCTACCGTCATCGCACCGTACTGGCCCCACAAGCCATGGTTTCAAAACCTCCACGACTTGGCCACCGAGACCATCCACTACCCCCCCTCGCGCGACCTATTCTTCCCCGGTCGGCTAGGCTCGCGCGAGGGGGTCGGACGGCCAGGTTGAAGCATCGTGGCCTTTCGACTGCCACGCCGGCATGGCTACACACCCGCACAGGCGCAATAGGACGCACACTACGAACATCTTACGCAAGCCTCACAGAGCTACGCGCTATGGCCACTCGTTCGCACAAACCCTCACGGCATGTCCGCTACACCTTACGAGAACCGGACGCACACGCCCCGTGGACGGCTACCATGACCAACCGACTTCGCAACCTGTTGGGAACCGACCACATCGGGACCACCGCACTACACCTGCTGAGCAGTTCCCTGGCCCCGACCACGTACGCCAACTACGACAGCGGCATGCGCCAATTTGCCGCTTTTTGCCACGAGGAGGACATCCATCCGCTACAGGCTACTACGCAGTCGGTCGTTCGCTACACAGCCTGGTTAGGACTGCAAGGTACCGTCGCCGCTGCATCGCTACAGCAGTACTACTCGGCCATTAACAAGTTTTTCCGCGACCACCAGCAGCAGCCAATCGCGGTCGGGGAACTTCTGGCCGACGCACGACGCGGCCTCGAAATGCAACAACAGCGTCTACAGGCAGCGGACTCGCTCCTCCCGTTACCAGCCCCTCTAGCGCTCTCGCTACTCACAGCAGCCGCCGACCTCCGTAAACACCTCTGGTGGACACCTACTTACCGGCACCACATCGCGCAATTTCGCGCGCTACTGGCAATCTGCACGAACTATGCGTTTTTCTGCAGAGCCGAATCAGGTGTAAGGTGCTTAACACAATACCTCGTCGTCGACCGCCCATCCCAGAAAATTTGGCTTTTCATCCGCAAAGCTAAGGGCGATCAGAGACGCAACGCAGCCGACAAACCTATCCTCGCTATCCCGACGACGGCCAATCCGGTGCTGGCCGACCTACTAGAATATTATTGCACGCAGCGGACCGCCTACTGCAAGAAATTCTACAACAGCCCCCCCCCCCCCCCCCCGCCGCACTATGGAGCTTCGTACCTTACGAAAACTCCGGCGACTGGCAAGCAGCTGCAACACTCTCCGCATGGCTCCTCGACGCATGCAACGCCGTCGGCGCCACACCTCCCCGTGGATTTAAATGGACATCGCACAGCCTACGCAAAGGTGCCGCCTCCGCCGCTAGTTGCATCGGGACCCCGCTCCACGTCGTCGAATACATGGGTGGTTGGGCCAAAAACAGTTCTGTCACAGAAGGGAAATACATCGACCCTACCATGACCCCATCTCCGGCGCCTGGCAATACTTCGGCTGGCTCGTCCCCGCCAACCCGCTTCATCATGACTAGGCTGCGCAAACCTCCGGTTTATTACATACTGGCAAAACGTGCCCTCGGGTAAATAGTCATATTGTTTGAAATCTAGAGGTTTGCAAAACTTACTTACATATGTGACATAACGCAAAACCTGAACGGTAAAAGCGTTACTGTAAAAGCGGCGCGTCTCACCCAGTCCTCGAGGTAACCCTCGAGGACTGAGGAAACGCCTAGCGCAACGCCCCATGTCCTGCCCCCAGCAGCACTAGCTAGCGGCAGCCCCTTAAGCCGGTGCAACCCCCGAGCACTGGCACTCTCTGCTTTGCGCTCGCCCATCTGGCTCGCGCAACCCACCCACCCAACCCATAATTAGCGCTAATCTTCCCCCAGGCCAGGCCTGTGGTGGTCTTTTGGCCAAATTGTAAGAAAGCTGACATCTTTGGCAAAACGTGCCCTCGGGTAAATATATTATTACAGCGATAACACATAACACACTATTGGTTTAGCGGGCTCCCCGGGAACCGGTTTCCCCCAGCTAAAAATGTGTACCATAGGTACTTAATAAATGTTTTCTTACAATTTTTGCATGATGCCTGCTCATCAACAAACTGCGGTTGTGTAATAACACGAATGTAACCACTATTCAATGTATTGAAGATTGGACAAGGCATCACGTCCAATCCAGGCACAGCTAGTCGGACAGCACCTTAACCAACTAGAATATCTACAGTAAATGCTAGCATGTCTAGAAATGAATCAAGGGCATGAGGGCATGTCATGGTAAATTCATCATTACCTCAATCTTGAGAAGGGATCGGCGGCTGGCGTCCGACCAATGAGCATATCGAGCTTTTCCGCCGGTGCCCCTCACCTCCACTCCCACCGCATGTAGTCAAGCGCTTGCGCTTAGCATCCAACCCATAATGTTCATGGTTGGCAGAGGAAGTTGTGATACCTCCCATTAAAGGGGCAACACCTCCAAAAGGTGATTCGGATGGCATAACGGGAGTTGCCGAGCTAAAAGCGGGTGTACACGACGGCGGTTGCGAGGACGGCAAAACGCAACTCTGCCCATCTTTGTTTCGTGCCCCATGAGGCCGTCCACGAGGCTTCGCCTTGTGCGTATTCACTCTCGCTTCTTACCAATTGCCGAGTGGCCAGAATGCTCGTCATCACATATATGTTGTGGCACGTTGAAGTGCAACTCACGGGAGTAGCTAGCAGCAACGCTCACCGCTCTTGAGCAACCATCAAATACGTAAAGCCTTCCCGACGCCTCCATGGATTGAGCTGCTCGGAACCACAACTCGTTAACCATTCCGAAGTGGAAGCCATCTAGCGGGGAACCTAGTATAGCAACCCAGAAATGGCGACACGGCACGCCGCATCGGCTCGAACGACCGACTTGTCTACCGGTCTACTACTACTACCGGTCTACTACTACCGGCAATAGAAGCTATGATGGCAAGGCCTCCCTTGCACTTTGTCACATAATAGGACGACGTGGGGATTAATGCGCCCCCCAATGATGGTGTGCCTTGTGACCAAAGTAAAAACATTGGCAGTTGGCAAGTCGAAACCTTTGGAATCACAAAACTCGTACACTATCGAATGCCGGGGTAAATGCAAGAGGTCCATGTCCATATGGTCACCAACATCATCACCTAGGGGTGAAAATGATGGTAACAATGAGCCGTCTCTTCGAAAGAGGTATATAACGTAGTCACTTGATGCTTGCATTTGTTATAAGAACATCGTCACGCCATAGTGCGTCAATCGCTCCCGCGCATCCTTCATGATATCTCCAATTACACGGTATGCATACGAAGATACATAGGAGATATGCACTCGTTCATGGCATTCGGCAGTATGCTGCCGCGCTCCCTCTCACGTTTCACGGAGCAAAACCGACCGGAACAATTTGCATAGCCTTTAGGTAAGATGTTGTTCTTGCGGAGCATACCCTTCAATCGCACGTCCATGGACTCGCCACGGGATGTGGCAACGCACCCCGCACTGAAAACATCAAAGTAGCATTGTGCCCAGTAGCGAGCGTTGAAAGTGAGGTGCTTGTTCATGTAGCTTACTGCGACTGGAAATCCTCTACGAGCATGCCGTGGAGTGCCAAAAATGTCGCCTCTCAAATTTGATTTGAGCGCGACGAAAGCGCGTAATGAACTCATGGCATTTAATGGCAAGCCCCTTCTCCTTCCAACGGCCAGCTAAATTCTTCGCGATGTTTTGGAGAATGTGCCACAAGCACCAAATGAGCACTTCCATGGCAAAGACAACTTGTCCTGCAACTGTGGCGCCATGATCAAAATCCATGAATAGAGCTACACGGCAGATGCCCACGGACTCAAAGTACATGCTATACTGCCATTCGTAGTCAACACTACCCTCATGTGGCGTGAGAGGAGTAGAAACGCAAATAGTTTGGCCACAACGATTGACTGAAATGAAGAATCCCATAGGTAGGTTAAACCGGTTGCATTTGTAGGTGTTGTCGTGAATGCGGAGCTGGAAAATATCCATCGCGTTCAAATGTTGCCGCGGCGACATCCAAAACAATTGATTAAGCCGCTCATCGGTATCAGCCATGTACATAGCAAACCATTCATGGTCATCCTGTTGGTTCGGAAGAAACATATGTAGCAAGATATGCGCGTCTTGGCTCCCAACATGTCTGGCGTCGCTATGATTGGCGACGTCTTGCCGGGTCAGCGGCGGAGCATATGGGTACAACTCGTGGCAGAGATGTAGCGCCCGTAGAGGGGACATGTTCGTCTTAACGCAGCTAACAAGGAAAAACAGTTGTTGCTCATCGAAATCCCCAGTCCGATGAATAAAGGTCGCCGCGTCGTCGCTAGGTGGGGATGGTTGTGAGCGGGCCCGAATTTCGTTGCGCTCAAGGACTTGTCCTCGGCGTGCCATCGGTAGTTTAGCAGCGACCGTACCCTCCACCCGCAGTTTGCGCGTCCATCGAGCACCCTTGTTTCGAGTGCGAGCCTCTGCGCTTATCTGGGCTCGCACTCTCTAATATTAGGTGTGCCTAGCGATAGTGGGTAGTGGTGGAGTAGTGCACGGTCGCAAGGGCCAGATCCAAAAAGGCCGCGGGGGTGCGGAAATTATTCAAACCCTCCGTACCGGGTTTTCCGGCGGCTGCTAATCCTCACGTGCACCCCGCCGCAAGACCTCGCCGCTCCTCCCGTCGCGAGAATTCTCCTCGCTGCTGGTGTAGTGTTGCCCCCTTTCGACCGGCTCGACGTCAACAAGCTAGTCGACGTCGAGCAAGCGCCATACCCTAGCGCTCCTTCCATGCTTTCCGCCGCCAGCTCGAACACCCGCGTCCCACCGCTTATCCGTCCGTGCCCTCCTAGCCACCACATACTACTGAAGATACCAACCGCATCCCCCCAAATGGGGCGGTATCTTAGTAATATCTGCTAGTCGTGAAAAAGCATATCGGACGGCCCGAGCGGGAGATCATGCCGCCGATAGCGTACGTAACTGTTTTTCAAGCCCTCCGTACAGTGCTTTCCCGAATCTCGCGGATCGCATCGTCGGCCCTCTTAGCCCGCTACCGTGCCAAGCATGGCGCGGCTACGAGGTTTCCAGCGCCCACCACGGGGAGGTGAGGGGATGCCGACGAGCATGCGAGCGCACTCCCCTCCGGGGCCGCCGCCGGCGGGCGCCCACGATCGTTTCTTATGAAAATATTATTTTAAACAAGGCGGCGGTAGGTGGGTTTTTTGGAAATGGGCCCGCTATATTACCAAGGGTTATACCACGTAACGCACCACCGCGGATCGTCATGGATAATTATAGGGGTATTTCTATTATAGGGTTTGTTATTAAACTACTTATGACGGTCGTAACCCAGCGTCTACAAGTTGTATGCCAATCGAATAAGATCATTCGCCGGTGGCAAAGAGGATTTATGCTGACAGGGGGAGGAGTGCCCCTTGCAAGCCGCGAGCATATTCGATATCGCGGGCCGCCGCCATGCGTTAGGGCTACCCACGTATGCGGGGGTTTATGCACGGAAGGCACACGATAGTATCCCTCATGGACTTCTAT
Source organism: Tetraselmis chui (assembly GCA_026401115.1). Taxonomy (NCBI): domain Eukaryota; kingdom Viridiplantae; phylum Chlorophyta; class Chlorodendrophyceae; order Chlorodendrales; family Chlorodendraceae; genus Tetraselmis; species Tetraselmis chui. The sequence continues at coordinate 32,003 of JAPMLY010001950.1, read as the reverse complement.
TTTATAAATTAGAGGCTATTGGGATTACGAGACATAATGCTATGCATAGGGATAGCACTATCCAAGTAAAAACTGGAGAGGCCCCGGGCATGTCATCCGACCCCATCCCAGTAGAGCGCGGACTGCGGCAAGGGCGCCTATCATCCCCAATCCTCTTTAACATATTTATTAATAATGTATTTCACGGGATAGAAGGATTGGGGTGCGAGGTGCCGGGCTGCGTCGACATGCTTGATTCTAGGCACCCGTTAAGGGTGCTCGGCCACTTATTCGCCGACGACACCGTGGGCCTTACGCCGTCGCTCGACAACTTACATGCAATGTTCGTCCACTCTATATGATTTGGAGTAAAAATACGGGGTAATGGTGCTAGGCCGCAACTCCGACACAATCACACTACGTGAACACGCTAACCGTTGGCAGCTCGGAGGGGGGGGGGGGGGGGTACCGGTTGTATCTGAGTATAAGTATTTAGCCGCGTTGATAAATTCGGATTTAAGTATGCAAAATATCTTGGCCTATAGGGTTAAATAAAGTATGCGCGCCGTTGAAGCGCTCGAGTCAGTGTTAGAAGGGCGGGATATCCCCATTAATGTAGACACCTCTGTGCTTAAGACCGTAATATTGCCGGCCCTTACTTACGGGTGTGAAGTATGGGGGGTGGATTCGACTAGCGGCGCGTCAATAGATTGCAAATTGTATGAAATCAATGTTTAAGGCCCATGGGGTGGCCACAACGCCGCTTTTACGGGAGCTAGCAAAAGCGCCCATAGAAGCGACGGCATCAGCGGCTAGGACTAGGGGCGTTACTTAAAGCGCCCACCCTGAATACACGCATAAGCGATTTGGTGAATCAACCTAGTCGCATGCGCCCAAATGTTTGGACGTATGGGACCGTGCGTTGGCTGAATCGTTTTGCTAGGGCAAGCGCGGAATTAGCCCCAAACGTCTATGCCCCACACCACACCTAGAGGTTTTTGCAACCACGCGCTGCCTCTAACCTAGTTAAAGCACCGGCATGGGGTCGATTCGAGACATCATCTTTGGTACGTGGAGCATTTATTCCCATGCTTCACATGTTGGGAACCCATTGCCACAACACGGCACGGGCATTCCCGCGGGGGCCATTGCTTTGTTACACATTATGATTAAATTCGGCGCCCGCCGGCGGCGCAGCGGCGGCGGCCCCGGAGGGGGGTGCGCTCGCAGGCCCGTCGGCATCCCCTCACCTCCCCGTGGTGGGCGCTGGAAACCCCGTAGCCGTGCCAGGCTTGGCACGGTAGGGGGCTAAGAGGGCCGACAGCTCGATCCGCGGGATCAGCAGCTGTCGGGAAAGCCCTGTACAGAGGGCTTTTGAAAAAATAATTTCTGTGCAATACCGGCACCAAGATCTCCCGCTCGGCCCGTCCGATATGTTTTTTCGCGTACAGATACTACTAAGGACAGTCCTACCTCGAGGGGGTGGGACCTGTACTTCAGGAGCGTTTGATTGCGAGGAGGGTACGGCCGGATCAGTGGTGGGGGGTGGGTGTTGGAGCTGGTGGAGGCCAGCCGGGAAGTAGCGCCAGGAAAGGGCGCTCGCTAGCCGCCGACCAGCCCTGTGCCGGTCGACACTTCTCAGGGGGGGAAGCAAGACCTGGAACAGGCCGGTGGCCGGTCGCAGGCGGAGGAGCGGCTATGTGAGGCGGCGGAGATCCTCTGGATCAGCCGCCGCCGGAAAGCCCTGTACGGAGGGCTTTTTTGGAAAATTAAAATAATGTCCGTACCCGGCGTCGAGCTAGTTGGGGAGCAGCACCAGGGTAGGGCGCTCACTAGCGAGCCGCCACGCCGACAAGATACATCTCCCGAGGGGGGAGGAGTAGGCTTGGGCGGCAAGGAGGCCTGTCGCGAAGGACGGAGCGACAAGATCTGGCGACGACGACCCTCCGGGTCGGCGCCGCCGGAAAACCCGGCACGGAGGGTTTTGACTAATTTCCGTGCACCCGCGGCCCGACGGATCCGGCTACGGCGACCTGACCCCCCCCCCCCCTCCTCGATACCCACTATCGGATAGACGAGACCCTTGCGGGGGGGGCCGGGTAAGCGCGGAGGCCCCTATTTCAACAAAGTCTGCTAGGTGGACGCGCATCAGAGGGGGGGAGGGTACGGACGCAGGCCGGACTACCTGACAGGTACCCGGGTACCAGACAGAGAAAAATACCGGGAAATGAGCGGGGAAAATTCAGGTGCGGAGGCAGGAGCGCCCATTTTTTCTATGTCTATGTGTCTTGGTCCCCCCCACCTGCCCTGGAGGTGACGGGGGACCTCGACAAGGAGGACCGTCGCGTCGGTGGATGCGGCGGCGACCTTGGCGGGGCTTACGGGATGGGGCGGCGGGATCGACGAGCGACCGCGCGAGGAGGGGTTTTTTGCCAGCCTTTCCCCTCCTATCTTCGGCAAGACCGAAGTCACGCGGGAGCTAGATTAGGCTGGCCCGTCGTCCCTCCCGAACGCCGACCGGCCTCGGCCGGTCGGCACCCCGGTTCGGTGGGAGCGGGCCGAGCATCGTGAAGGTCGAGCAGCAGTTTAGTTTTGCATTTCTCGACAAGTGGATTTATCTTTAGATCTGATTTTCTTGATTACAAAATTATTACGCTGTTACTGCTTAGGCGGGGGGACTGTGGCAATTACTGCGGTTGCTTACAGTTTTTAACTCCCGAGGAACGTCGACACACAATGAAGCTAGGTGTGTCGATAGGTGTACCTGGTCGAAGAGACCCGGGCCCAACTTGCTAATAAGTCCTGTATGGCGAAGTAGAGTGGCCCGAGAGACAGCAGTCGGTCCAGTTTGCCGGCACATGTTGTGAACAATTTCAATTTCAATATGATTAAATTCCGTACGCGTGTATTTCCCACATCCCGTCGTCTAACTCGCATTCATGCCATACTTGAACGCATTTCTCCATCATTGTCCTGCATGCGACGAGGATGTGCCTAAATCTATTCTATATATCATGCTTCACGTTGGGAGTGACACCGTCGTAATTTTAGGACACTAGACCAAGAGTTTAATGATTTTGTACGTCAGTTCGCTACCTTCCCCGAAAATATAAGTGTCTTGCTTTTAGGCGGCGTCCCCCCTTCCCTTCATGGCGCTATTCATTTTATAGAAAATGGGAAGTTTTTCTTGTTAAAAGCCCTCCCTCATATTGCTTTCTTTGTAGTTCACATGTATCGCACTCCCGAAATGTTTGGCTCCGAGAGATTGACCTGGTTCCTTCTCGCATTACTCGAAAGGACCGACCCCCGGACGGTTAGGGCAGACCTTTCTTAGTCGGTGCCGGGAATGCATTCATTATTTTTTGTTTGCATGTTATTGGAAGGTTTAAGTTGGTGGAACTCCAACAATATTGGCCTTTGTGGGGTTAGCCAAGTACGTTTCTCGTGCAATGATACGTTGTGCACTCAGTCGAGCGTCGCCTAGCTGGGAGCATGATAGATGAAACGATGAGTTTGAAGTTTGTTTTGAACTTCTACACTCGGTCATGCTTGCAAAACGCCGCGCAAGTAGAGGGCGCCTCCGCGGGCTTACCTGCCAGTCCCATATCCCCGGGGCGCAAAAAAAAAAAAAAAAAAAAAATCATCGGACTTTTTTTTTTGCGCTCGTCGTACCGGGGTACTGGGGATACCGGCGGTAGTGATATGTTAGGCTAGTAGTATAATGCGGCCAGTCCATAATGCCAGTAAGCGCCTCCTCGGGCGAGTCGCTAGATTTACGACAGCCTGACCAACACTCCCGCGACCGTTGGGCCCTCCGTGCCTCTAGGTCGAGCAGCGCACTACTATCACCGCAGGACAAAGAACGCCGAGTGGTCCATCGAATTCAAGAGAGACTGGGTCCCGTGTCGTTTTGGTTAATAGTTGTAACGGCGGCCAGAATGCCATCGTCTGCCAAGTCCTCCTCGATCTCGCGGCGGTTCAAGGACTTCAAGCACAAGTCGCTCGGGCGGCAGCCGCTCAAGTACCGCTTCGAGGTGGTCCCTGAATGCGCTGGTACGCACAAAATTATGCCCTTGTGCCCCTTAGGCTAAAGAAAAATTTGTCTTTCGAATCATGTTGTACATGGGCTGATAGACAGTCGTGTGCTGCTGCTGTGCGCTCGACCTGGCCTCAGCGGCGGTCCCGGGGGATACGACGCAGGTGCTGCTGCAGTGGAAACGCGGCCTCAAACTAGCGGAGACGGACCTGGCGGAGGTAGACCCCCAGGAAGGAACCGCGTCATGGAATTACAAGCTACTACAGGTACGCGCAAACCCGCCTCGCGCATGTGTACTGGCCGAGTCGAAAGGGGAAGGGGGGTCGTGCCTCGGACGGGCCGACGTGACTCAGATGACGGGGCGTCTTAGACCGTCGACTCGGCTGTGACGCGCCGCAGGTGGCGACTATATACAAGCAGGACAAAGTCTTCCTTCCAAAGGAGTACACCTTCAAGCTTCAGACGGTAGAGCACCGCCACGGCGAAACAGCTCGAATCACCGTCGGCAAAGCACAGGTCAGCCTTTCTCTTTCCTTCGTCCCATTTTTCCCTCCACACACCACTTTTGCGCGCTGTGCACCCTCAAACTCACCCTGAAAGACTCTTTGCTTCACTCAGGTGGACTTAGCTCAGTTCTGTGGTCTGGACCCAATGTGTATTCATGAGCTGGACCTGCCGCTCAGGTAAAATAACACACGCAGTCCGTTTTGACCAACATACAAGTAAGGGAGGGACGTGGGGAGGGGAGGGGCTGGGCAGAGAAGGTGTGCATGTGGGAGATGCATGTGAGCTAAGGTTTACGCATGTTGGGGGGGGGGGGGGCATCCTGCTTCCAGCCCAGCGGGGCGTATCCGTGTGAAGGTCTCCGCGCAGTGGCTACGTAACTTTGACCCCGAGGAGGATGGCTACACTGATATCAGCTTCATGTCTGCCGTATCTGATGACCAGGCAAGTACACAATATTGCTCACTGAATGCACCGCCTCCGTGCCCCTCTTCCACAGTTCCCTTTCTCTTTCACTCACCGAGCGTCCATGCGCGTTTGTTTCGAACCCCCCCAATTGCAGGACCTGGATGGATTTGACACCAAGGAGAACGTGGCGGTGGAGGGGGGCATCCACACGCAAAAGGGTGCGCTGCGGCAGAATGGGTCATTCGCTGGGCAACCCTCTCAGGTCAAGCCGCTATCCCGCGCTTGCACTGAGCCGCCGGAGTCACTCCAAAGTATCCTGGACGACGTGTCAAACAGCTACCAGGTACTAGCCACTGTGCGTTAATCCCCCCACAATCGAACAAAGACACACACACACACACACACACACGTTTCGCAATTTGCTCTGCGATCGATATTTGCGGTCAATTTTTTGCATCTGCTGCGCAGGAGGAGGGGAAAAAGCGGTCCAGCATGACCGCCATCACAAGCTCAAATAGCAGCTCCAAAACCGCTCTGTACGGACCCCTCTCAGCTCCTTTTTTCGACTTGGATGGGGAATACTTCTTTTGATTTTGTGAATTCGTGTGTGTTTTTGCGTGCAGCGTATGTCATGGGGACGGAAGAGGAAATTGATGTGAAAGTATGCCAGAGAGAGTGTAAGTGTGTGTGTGTGTGTCCATCCGCATGCATGTGCGCTCCTATGTATGTACGTGTTCAAGAAAGAGAGAGAGAGGGGGAGAGAGAGAGAGAGAGAGAGAGAGAGAGAGAGAGAGAGAGAGAGAGAGAGAGAGAGAGAGAGAGAGAGAGAGAGAGAGAGAGAGAGAGAGAAAAAAGGGGATGGTAGGGAGGGAGGGAGGGAGTAAGGGGCAGTCCTGCATATTTGTGTATACGCACAGCATTATAACTGTGTGCGTGTGTGTGTGTGTGTGTGTGTGTGTGTGTGTGTGTGTGTGTGTGTGTGTGTGTGTGAGTGTGTGTGCGTGTGTGTGTGATTGTGCTTGGTGCGCTGGCTGTGCGTGTGCATCATATTATGTAGGTGGTTATGTGTCCACGTTTATGGCTTGGTCATGGATGATACGGGAAGGGGGGGGGTAGGGACCTTTCATTGAAGTCGTGCATGTGTTGATGCTAGTGGTAACGGCACCGGCAATGGCAGAGCGGGGTCCAATCGTCATTCGTTGCCCATGCGATTGCGTGGTACCTATGGGGGCTCGGAGGGCGGGAACGGGCAGCAACAAAAACAGCAGCAACAGCAGCAGCAGCAGGAGGTAAGACCTTCCTCTCGCAACGGCAGCAACGGGAAGGAGGCCGCGGAGGCGCAAGGACAAGGGCAGCAGCCGCACACGCCGCGCTCCTCGGGTTCCACCCCTCGCCATCAAAAGAGCCGGAGCGACGGCGACATTTTGTTTCAGCTGGAGGCTAGCCCCGCCGCTGCGTCGCCTATTGACACGGAACACTACCTGCGCGCGGTATGAGCACTCTCCATTGCTTGTTTATAACACATATATGGAGCAACAATGTGTTCGTAAAGAATGAGCTATATTTCGTTCCTTTCTAAACTTATACAACTATCCCATGCTATTCATCACAATAGGGAAGAACTGTATCCTTGATTGTAAGGGGGTTTGTTCTTGTTCCGGAGACGCATAGCATAACAGGGCTAACTATTCTTGTGAATTTCTTTTGCTGAATTTGATTGGGTGTGTCGGTTTCTGCGGATGTTGTGTGTGTGTGTGTGTGTGTGTGTGTGTGTGTGTGTGTGTGTGTGCGTGTGTGTGTGTGTGTGAAGGAATACACGTCCTATGCGGCAGAGTCCTTAAAATCAAATTTACAAGCTGAAGGAATGTTAATGTTTTCGGCTCGCTATTTTGATGAGACTCGCACGGCTTATTTCAAAAAGTCACGGGCACGAGAGAATGAAAAATAAAGCAACGTAACGAGCTATTTAGTAATCCAAAGTCTTTGCCAATGGAATCGGGGCGGTTTTCAAATTCATATGCTGTCTCACGACATTATACGCCGGCATTCCCTCGCACGAGTATTTGCAATTCCCCGAGGAGACGAGAATGGAAGTGAGTTGGGTTTCGGGGAGGTCACGGATGTCGCCAGTTGGCCCTCTCTAAGACTCCCTTAAATTATGATTTTCCGGATAGGCCCCAAAATGTTTCCAAATTTACCTTAGCGTTCCATAAACCCCAACACCGGAAGAAAGCGCCCATTTCTATCCAAAATATTTTCGGATTACAAATCTATCAACGCACATTTACACTCGCTTTAGCTCAACACAAACACACACACACACACACACACACACACACACACACACACACACAGTTATTACTCAATTGCTTTCATTCAAGCGGAGACTGTACTTTAGGGAACTGAAAGTATTTGTCCGGCTCTCGTTTTAATGCGTCCCTCTCTGTTCCCTTTTAACATTTTGGGTTGAACTTGTGTGCTGCGCGCCGTCGGTTGCTTCCGCTGCAGTTGGCGAGCAGCGACGATGAGGATTCCACCCCCGCTTGGGGAGGAAAACTTCGGACGTGGCTGACCGGACAGAAGCCGCCTCGGGGGGCGTCCAGCTGGAAGACCACCGGCGGGTCCAAGCTCCCAGGCACCCGGCTCCGCCACGGCCCCGCGCCCTGCCCCATCTCCATCGACGCCGTCAAGGCGGAGGGCAGCGCGGAGGGGCTTCGCGGCCTCGCCGTTCGAATAATCGACGAGTATGACGCGGTCGCGCACCAGCAGTACAAGTTGGAGCACAAAGCGTGCAAGCTGCAAGCAAAGGTGTGAGAATTCGTATGCAAGTATTATATTCCTTGCATTGGGCCAAATACCATAAACATATAGGATTTAAATGTTTTTGGGGTTTTTTTTTCATTTTTGTTAAAGCCATTATTTTCCGCGAGTGTTTCATTTAAATGTGCACAGATTAGGCCAATGATAGTTTGGGCTTAGTTGGTTCTTGTTTAGGGCTATAGCCCTACTCTGCAAACCGCTAGTAAAGAGAAGCCCATATACTCTGTTTGTGCACCATTTTCATATTTTGGAATGTCCTTTCGCGATTTCTGTAGGTTTCTATAGCCCTAAGAGTGAAACCGTTGGTAAAAGAGAAGGGGACATCCATTTGTGGGTACTATTTTAAAAGTGTTTGATGCCATTTGAGGCTGCAATGCGATTTCATGGGTACATTCGCTGTGGATTTCCAAAACATTGTATTATTTGAGTATGCAGAGTTTATGCTTTTTGGGGTACGATAAATTCAGACACCGAATACTTTGCGCCTTTTTTTGCCACTTCAGCCCAAAGTAGCAGCTCGGCACGCAAGGTTGCCGGCGTTTTGTAATAAGATGGCCTGAAACACTGACTTATTTACGTACCAATATGTCTACACATACATGGTTGAATGACGCCTGTATCATTCTGCCCCGTGTTCATTTCAATTTCTGAAATTCAAGGCAATATGAGGACCTATTTTGTCCAGCGAAACTTTTTCCTTTGCAGCGGTTACAAGTTTTCAGTACCCACCAATCACCATAAAGTGTACCTATGTCGTGAGTTCATGCGACGTCTTTCTGTGGTTCTTCATTGCACGCGCTGGGTTCCCATCTTCGGGACGCCCTGCAGGAGGGCGGTGCAGCTGCTGTTGCCTGCCTCCCTGCTCTGAGGGCTAAGGCCTCTTTGCCCTCCCCTTTATTCTCCTTTGGTGCTGGTGGATTCCACTGCTTTGTTTGTAAAATTAATAATAAAGTGTACCCACAAATGTAAAGTGGAAGACTTGTGAACCAGACATGTAAACTACACCTTAAAACGAAATCAATTTTTGTTTTACCGTCGCGCGCGCAGTTGGAGGCGTCCGACCAGCAGAGGATGGCGCTGCTGGAGCGGCTCACCTGCCGGGAGGGCCCCAAGAGCCCCACGGATGACATCACCGCGGAGCTCGTGGCGTCCAAGCTGAGACTCGCGGAGGCGGAGTTTTCGGTGTTGGAGCTCAAGGTGGCGCCCGCCTTGCCCTTTGCATTTTTAATTCATGGCGCACCTGAACCCATCCACATGCCGGACAACCCACTGCCAAACCCTGAACCCGTCGATTCCCAGTCCTCTATTGATTGAATGAATTGCGTTATGGCTATGATACAAACTTACATTTATTCATGGTATTTATTTATGATATTTACGGCAATGATATACAAAAAAATGAAATTTATTTGTAATTATTGATTTAATGATGGCGTATTTTATTTCACGTGAGATTTTTATTATGCTCTTTTCAACATTTCATTTTATCTCTAGAATTGATTACATTGATGGACTGTCCTAGCAAAAGCATCTGCACATTTCTTACAAATATTATTTTTTGTCAAAAGGGCCGAAAATTCGTCACTTGTGTTCGTCCCCAGTCATGTCCTTGATATGCACATGTCTTTACGCACACTTCATTTGCAGCAATTGATTTTTGGGGCACCGTTTTGAACGGGTAGACACATACTTCAAATGAGACTGGACCTAAACACACTTCGATGAAGTGCACTTCCGTTGCGATGAGTGTTACCTCTGCACGTGTTATTACCTTTCTGAGGCTGTCCACCCCTCAAACGCTAAACCCAACTATCGCTGTCCGTCCCGCACGCCGCAGGGTCAGCTGCAACGGGAGCGGCAGCGCAGCCACAAACTGATGGCCAAGCTCACCAAGCTCGACGCGCGCTACCACGTCGAGAAAAATTGCTCAGGCTTCTGGGACTCCCCCTCCACCACGCCCACCGCCGCCACCCCCCGCCAGCTCTCCCTCCACCTGCGCAAGTGATGCCGCTGCACCGCTAGAACCGGCGGCCGAGAGCGCAGCCCACCCATGTCGCCACCCTAGCAACCACCTCCCTATCACACCAGCACATTCCACAGCGCACACCTACCCACCCCCTTCACCATCCATCTCCAGCCCAACCCACCACTGTCTCACCACATCCCTCCACCATACCCACCCCTCACCATCCATCTCCACCCCGACCCTCCGCACTCTCTCTTCATAAAGTACCGCGTGCCACCCCGACTGGAGTGCACTGTGGCGCTGCCTCGAAATTAAAGGCAACCTTGTAACGCGTATTGGGGCTTTCCTGCGCAGTCTGATTCAGAAAAGAAGGGATGCAAAGGCACAATCGAGACGACGTGCAAAGTTTGCTCGTTTTTCAGTGTAGTTTTTCACGTTGATGACTCGGGCTCGGCAGACTGTATGCTTTTTCCTGTTTTATTTATTCAAGGGGTGCAAGAGCGTCGGAGTGGACGGAATGCCCATCCAGTGAATGTTGCCTGCATCTCTACCAACCATCAATCAGCCACACTCTACCGATTCGTGGCACCACACGTGCGCGAGACGGGCCATTCCTGTCACTCTGCCCATCCTCCACTTTTTCCCAACCCGTCATTGCATCCAATAACCAACAGTGCCATTTCAAGTGACCGACACCGAGGCAATGGCGGCCCCGCAGCCCCCAGTCTCCATCCAGTTTCATAAATATGACACAGCGCAGCGTCGGATGCAGGACGGCTGTCCATGTGAATGACGGCTGCAGTTCCTCATCTGGACTGGGCATGGGAGCGCGCGAGTGGTCACCCCTCACCGTCCGAGGAATCCGAGGGTTGGTCCACCAACAGCTCCGTTGCGTACCTTCGCATCCGCTGTGGGTCAGGCGAAGGGGAGGTGCTACCAAAGGTGGCATGAAGTGCCAGCAGCCCCGTGTGCCCCTTCATCGCCAGCCGCACCAACGCCGCCTCCTCCGCCGCGCCCAGCTCCATCCTTGGGATGTCAAACAGCAGCGCCTCCACCTGCCTCTGCGCCGCTCCCCCTGCTAGAGCGCTCTCAGCCGGCGGTAGGATAGTCCCCTGCACAGGCACGCGTGTCCCCGGGCGCGCCCAGACCACAAACCCCGTCTCCTGCACCATCGTCAGGTCGCCGTCCTCGGGGATGAACTCAAACAGGCCGGGCGTAACCCAGAGGTACAGCCGGACGTCCTTCGCGAAGAGTCCGTTGCTTCGCGCGATTCGCTCCCGAAGGACCTGAGCGCTGTCGCTGCGGACGGTGATGGTCCGCATTCGCTGCTTCATCCTCGACACCGGCGTCGAGTTGCTCGGGTAAGGCACCACCCGGATCCGCTTCCCGGCGAATACGCCGCGAAGGTAGAAACTGATAACTCCCGCGGCACCGCTGGCTCGCCATGTCGCGCCCCAGGCGGAGCTCAGCGCGCCTATTGACGCGGTTCCGGCTTTAGCCTTCACGGTTGTGACGCCCAGTATGCTCCCCGCGAGCAGCAGCGGCGACATCACCGTCTGCTTCAGCCCGCCTTTCCCCTCCTCGTCGACAAAGAGCATCGTGCCCGCGATAGCGAGGAGCAGCCACAGCGCTAGCCAAGGGCTAGCCTTCAGCGCAATAATCGTCCGACGTAGCGCACGGTAAAAGGAGCCCTGCTGTCGCTGCTCCTCCTCCGTCTCCTCCATGCTGCTTAGCACGCCCGAGATAAATCCATCCTCCTTCGTCGCCTCCCTACCGTCCCTCCGCGTCACCTCACCCTTTGTCGTCGTCATCGTAGCTCGAGCGTCGTCAACGCGGTTCGGTTTATCCTCCCGTGTCCGCCATCCCACCAGCGACGACTCATCCACTGGCGGCTGTAGGTCCATCGGATCGCCGCCGGCGTGATGGCCCTCGGTCCCTGAGTCAGTCGTGTCCAAATCTTCATCGGGAGTGTTATTATTGGAAGATTGCGTCTTTGGTTCTGATGAAGCGCCGCCAGCCCGCCCCAACCACGAGCCCGGCCTGCGCCGAATGGTTGAGCCGCTCTCCTTTTTACGCAGAGGGGTGAGCTCTGGCCTGCTGGTGATACCGAGACTGTGGGTCGTTGGTGCGTTGATATGTCGTTCTGAAAGCAGGCGAGTTGCCTTCGGACGGAGACGGCAGCCCAGCGAGCGGCACCCACCGGCGAGCACTCTTACCGTTAGCGGACGATACAGCCCCGGCATCTCCTGCACAGTTTTATCGCAGTTCCACCGCTGGATTCATCGTCGAGAAGGAACGGAGGGAGAAGATGGGTGCTCTTTCCACTGCTACGCGCAGCTCCACGAAGTAGCGACGGCGTGGCTGGCGGACAGCTGGAGCAGTAGCACGTAGTTGCAGAGTTGGGAGTTCGGAGTTCGGAGGTACCCGTACGGCGGGAACTCGCGGGAGGTGTTGTCAGCTGCTGAGTCAGAATAATAATCTATCCAAATAAATATATGCTTAAACTTTTTTACAAGAAAGGCAGTGAAAAACACCAAGCGAAAAGGAGCTCATCCTGCAAGGAGGAAAAACCCCACAGGCCTAAGCCCGAGGAAGAGGAAGGCATGCCACGGCATCAGCACTGCCCCCCTGCAAAGCGTCGCGAAGATACAAACCCAAAGTACCATTAAGAACATCAGAAAGACGTTGCATGAATTATCGCCGCACATCCCCCAAAAAACATCGAAAGGGAACATAAGTAAATCGACGTATGAAATATTGCATGGGGGCATAAATGTCATAACGCAATTAACGAGAATCTGCACCACCCATGCAAGGTCAGCGACGATCTTCCACCAAAATAGCAAGGCGATCAACCAACTCAGCCGCCATAGGCGCCAATCGGCCCCCATCCTCGAGAGCGAAGGGGTAGCATTGATGGACCGACTGAACCGAAGGCGTGCCAAGCAAAGCGGAAGTGCGGAGGTCCGCATCAAGTTTGCTATGTTGAGCCCCCAATGCGAAACTGCCCAAGAGTGGGAGACGACACATATATGAGGAACATTGGTGTTCGTGAGCACTTGTGACCGTCACATCAACAACAAGATTCAATAATATGATATGATGTATGAATGCGCTTGCACTATTTAGGTACTTGGGTCAAAATTAACACTAAGTACTGATCAAATGGCAGCTCATGTCCTTACCTGATGTAAAAATCTTTTAGCATTATTTATTACAATGATTGTTAAGATTCGATGTGATATGTGAACATACCGTCAACCAAACACGACCATCATATGCGGAACCACCGAGGAAACGTGTAGTCTCTTCTATGAGGGCGCCGACATAGCACTCCTCATTATCTAGACATCGGCAGGAGCATCACAAGGGCTTCGCTATCTTTGGCACAAAATATTATAACAAATCAGGTGTACCTGCGAATTATTACATGTATGGTATACTCTAGGCATTAGCTTTGTCTATACACACATATATATGACTTGTAACTCACTTGCTTCCCTGAGATTCAAGAGTCTCAGCCTCAACTTACACCACAAACACACGATGCTTTAGTATGTTGCTTCGATAGGCTATGGTCCCTCCGTAGTATGGAGTTCTTCATGTGCTCAATCTAGTTTGTGTCGTGATTAGAACTTAGTGGTAAGAAGCCACTAAATGGCATCCATTATTTTCCGACGCGTCGGTGAAGTGCACGCCCAATACGCAAATTGGTTTCGGAGCCGGGCTCGGTCCGAGGAGAGTCCAAGGGGGGCGTGGGAATGTCGTGATTAGAATTTAGTGGTAAGAAGCCACAAGATAACATCCATTATTTTCCGACGCGTCGATAAAGTGCACGCCTGATACGCAAAATGTCGCGGGTTCGATACTCGGTGAGGCCAATCTTGGTATGTAGGGGTGTCATGGCCCAAGATGAACCCCTCCTTCCACAGTTTGCGTGTTGTTCTTGTATCGTCCCTCTGATGACCGACTCGCCCATGTGTCTTTCAACTAGTTTTATTCATTGCAACCCACTAGGTGTGACGTTTCTTTGCATTCTCGACTTGTTCCTCCGTTGGACTCATGTTCAGGCGCACAATGACGGTTACTTGTATTACTTGGATGCCTTTTACGATCGACATATTTTTCGATACATTATCTATCTATCTATCATCAGTTTTTTACGTCCTTCGAGTATGTTGACCCTATTAAAGTTGGGAACGGATAGTTACACGGAGGTCGTGCCGGCCCCACAAGGGGGCCGGCTGTGGCGACTAGAGAAGTGTGAAGAGAGAGATGGCGGCCGGCGAAAGCACCGGCAGGGCCGGCCGACCGCCACTAATAGGGAATAGAGTAACGCTAATAGCATAACACTAAGTACTAGGATGACAAATAGCTACCTTGTACATAAGCACTAGGCAACGGGATGCTAGTGCTAACACCCCCCCTCAAGGTAGTCGAGGTCTTTACGTCGTCCTAGCTTGCGTTGAGGAAGGTGCCATCTTGGTAGAAGGTGTACTGCTTGTAGCGTGTGTCTCATGCCGGGTAGGTGTAGCGACATGCGCTCACAAGAATGTGCCGCTACCGGCGAGTTGCCGATATGAAGCGGTTCCAAATGTACTGCGTAAAGTACTATTCTGATATTTAGCGGTAAAAACTGTCCACGGGCGAATTAGCCAACGTATGAGAGCGACCGGCGAGAAAAAAGCAAAGCCAACAAGGTTGTTAGGAGCGTGCAGACACGCAAAAGCATAGACGGGCGCTCGTGTTGACTCCCCCCTTTCGCCGTGGGAAAGGTTAGCTTCCCGGTT
>JAPMLY010001950.1:5000-12500 GCA_026401115.1 Tetraselmis chui | reverse complement strand
TAAAGGTGCTCACGTCAGTGAACAACGCGCCGTGGTGTGCTGTTCGCAAATCATTATTTTACCCCCCAATCGAGTTGCATGGCCATCGCGGCAGTGCGTGGCGGGTAATTAAATACGTGCCGCTAGTAACGGACTTTATGGGAAGAGTGTACACACAAAACACACATGCACACATACTACAGTGAGCGCCTCCTAGGTAACACACTCACACTCAGTATGGTACACACAGCAGCATGCGCAAACAAGCGGGTCCCCCGAAAACATCGTAAGTTTTGAAAAGCAAATCGTGTGAGCTTTGCCGACCACAGGTGTTTGGAGGCGGCAGAGGTTCCTCGCGTCAATCACTGCGGTTAGTGCATGGAAGGAGACTATCGGGAATAAATACCACACGCGCGGCAGCAAAGCCGTTTCGCCCCCTACACGGTGGGTTTACGCGCGACGGGGTGGGCAGTGCCGTGCTTGCTCCTATGGTCTAAGTATTTTGAGGCGGGCTACTAGGTAGAGGCCTTATCGGAGTCAACTAGTTCAAGAGTAGCGGCTGGATAAATATTTATGCCGGTATAATTCCAAGCGAGTTCCTCGTCTTAAGCGACGGTGTACGCTTCTGACAGGTGAACATTTGCTTCTCCCGCAGTTACAAGGTCAATACTAATCGTCGGACGGCGGATACTTGGGACGGGAGTGTTTGAGGCGGTGGTATGGTGGTATTTACACTGTTCGGGTCGGGCAATCCCGAGTGATCACGCGCCTACGACACTTATGTTCACGCACATGCGTGTCCAGTGACTGCACCCAACCGCACCACGCCCTCTAGAGTCTCTTCAGAGTTGTTGCGAATATATATGCGTCACGTTTTGGCCGGTTAGCTCGCTGCCTTGGGCGAATTTGATATCCCCAAGGACGGTGGCATAGTGGTGATTTGGGATAGTGAGATTGATGATGCGTGCGAATGGCGGCAGCAACAATTTGACCAAACGGCCACCGCCTGCCAGATAAATAGAAACCTAGCTTCCTTGAGGTGTCCTCAACGCATGTGCACCTTTAATTGCTGTACTTTAGGCGTAGAAGTTGCTGTAATTTAATTTTGTAACAACCATTGCACCCGGGTGTAGTGATAGTTATATAGGTTGATAGCTGCAATTACTTCTTCGAGTGAAGTTGGTGATGCTATTGGACTTTCTCAAGACTCGGGGTCATCGGATTCCCCAGCTGTATCATATGCCCCTCTTCGGTTAAAGGGTTCTCTGCAGTTCACGCTTCGCAATGCTATGGATCCGACTACCTTCTTGGCATGGTGGCTACATTTTAAGGCGGAGGCTTCTAACAAGCAAGGGTTTGCTCTTTTTTGGTCGACGTCCTCGGCTTGCTATGCTCAACACAATGCGAAAGTGGTGTTGATGCTTACCCAAATAATTCAAGACGATCCGGCGAGGACCAAGCTCACGAGCTTTGTGTCGAGTGATGACCCCCACCGTGGTCGACGTGTTGTCGACGGCCTTCGTACCGTCGATCTCCCATCGCCGAGGCTTCGCTCTGCTACTCCGAGTCATGCCATGTACCTGCCGAGCGACCAAACTGATTACGAGAATCGTCTAAACCTCGTCCGTATGGATCTCGAACAACTTCGGAAGCCTCTTGTCGAGTCTACCCTTCTCGGCGCCGTCATCTAGGGCCTACGTCACAACAGAACAGAGATACACCAACCTCAAAGCTGATGCACACACATATAGTACCGAACATACCCATATGCCCACCTCACACACCACCAAACGCGGTGCCCTCCTCCCCCAAACCGCTGCGGCCGGGGCGGACTACACCCTCTACAAAATCAAACACCACTAACCAATAACCAGTTCACACACAAACAATGATTAATGTGGGGAGTACACAACACCCGCCTCCTCTCGCACAACCCCACCTTGCGCTGCCGCATGTGTTGTCAATTCGCCAGCAACGGCCACATGGCCGGTAACTGCCTCTCTATGTCCTACCTTGGACATGACCGCTAAAAGATCACGTTACAAGTCCTCCTCGCCCCCCTAGAACGCTACAACAGAGGCCGATGGGAGGCCATCACTGTTGACTTTGGTAACAAGTCCATTAAATCATTCGCATCCCCCACTCTCATCCACACCCTTCTTGACTGCCCACCCCCCCACCCCACACGCATAACCACCCGTCTAGTTGCTGCCGACGAACGCCTCTCGCACGACTCCCTTACCTAATGTCCTGCCATCTTACCTGAAGACAACCCCTCAACGATGAGAACCCCGCTCACAAATCCGACTTCATCACGCTCCTCGAACAAGCTTCGTTGGACATACGAACGGTCGACGACGATACTCCTCGATAGAAAAGATTCAATAGGGGAATATAAATAGTTCAGAAACCACAACCTCGCCCACAACGCACAACTAATTCGTGATAAATACACACCCTAGCCAATACCTTTCGACGACACTTGCTAGGTACCACCGTCGACATTTTTCCGATAGTCATGAGCCGCACGGGTACCCCCCACACATCAACCACTACCAATCTCACTTCCCTTCTCACCCTCCACACTGACCCTCCTAATAAACTCGTCTCGAAAGCAAGACTCGACACCACACGCATCCTTTCAGACCTCCACTTGCACCGTGTTCAATGGCTGCACAATCTCCTACTCATCTACCGCATCAACTCACGCACGACTACACGCCGCATCTCCACCTACCACTCACGCACTAACTCTTGCCGACAGCTACCACCCTCACACGTGTCACCACTCCCCCCCCGGGGGGGGGGGGGGGGGGGGGGGGGGGGGGGGGGGGGGGGAGTAAAACAACCCCCAACACACTATGGAGAGGTTAGATTGAGGCGGCTCACGGTCTAGCCCCGACTTATAAGTTTCTAAATAGTATAGTTGGGTGGGCCCATAGACAACACCCGATTTCACCCGGGACATGGTGTAGACAATTTCAATTTTAATTGGCTTCAAAGTCGACGAGCGGAGGGCTATCCGGGGGTACGTCTACTGTGTGAGTGGTCTTCATGATAGGGGCAAGAGAAGCGTTGGCTGTGCCGTCGGCGGGAGGCGCATTTTGGAAGGGATCGAAAATGTGTACACCGGGGTGGAGATCGTAAAACAAGAGTGTGTGGAGGGAACGGTAGACGCAACATGTATAGCCACGGGTCACTAGATGCTTGTACTAGGCATCAAGGATAAGTTGCTGAAGGGAATAGATGGCATGACTTTCCGGGTTCGTCTACACATATGTCATACTACGTAGGGGGGGGTGGCACCGGGAAGGTTGTGAATGAGGCCACGCACCGCCGCTATTGCTGGAAGTGAGGTAGGTGAGAGTTTTGGTGAGCAAGTCGGAAGCGACATTGCGGTTGTTGGAGGTAGAGAGTGCAGTGAGGCCACGGATGGACTTAGTGAAGGATACGATGGCGGCTTTGCTGGCGCCAATGTCAACCCATCCCCGGACATGTACTTGAAGGAGCTGTTGGGTTGCAATGGGGGTCTACTAGAAGGCCATCATGTAGGCTGTTAAGAGCGAAGTCGTTCTTAATGGGGAAAAGGAGGCGAGTGGGTAACTGATGGATAGAAAAGAAGTGACGGTTGCGTGCCGGCAGCCGTCGATATGTACAGGTACCCGTTGCGCACGGACGATACGACTAAACATGGGTACTTGTTTTCCCTTTGTGCCTCGGGCGACCACCTTCTATCTGCCACCAAAGCTCGCCCTCTTACCACTCCATGCCTACACGGTGTGGCCGCTCCCGTTTCTCCACTGTTACCTCACGACTATGCTGGCAATTCCCGGCCGCCGCTCATTGGACCATGCCCCCTCCGAATAGCTGTCACCCCTCCCCCCATGCTTGGGGTGGCCTCCCCCCCTTAGCTCATGGACAAGCTTTTATGCCCTCATCTGCCGCTGCATTCCGCCGAGAGGCTGCTCTCCGATCCCCCCCTCGAGCTGCTACTCCTGCCTCATGGTGCTCCGACAACGACCCGGTCGCTTGTCTACTTGAGTTCAGACCTATCACTGCGGCCCGAGGGGTTTGTGCGACAGCGAGAGACGACCTACGTTCTGCCCTACAAGACACCCTCGAATATGCGACCTCCCTTCCCTCAACGGATTCTCGGGCTGCTGGATCTTTTTTGGCGATTCATCTCTTTGGCGGCCTCCTCCTCCGACCGTTCCCGGCGGCGGCCGGTGCTCGCATCCACTCCCTTGCCCAACGTCGTGTCCGTCTCTGGCTCTCTACGTCCGGAGAGGACGGACTCACAGGCATTGACACCCTTCTACGTGATATTCGAGATGGAGGTGAGCTTGCACGTGCGTGCCCGGGGGCTCCTGCGCCTAGACGCCCCGGTGGTCGGGGCCGGGGTGGGAGGGCTCTCGCCGTCGCTGGGCCCAAAACACTCAACGGGAGCAGCACCACCCACCGACTCGCCTCTCTGAAGGTGACCTCCGACGCCGTGCTGCCTTCCGTCGGGCCCGTGAGCTAGTGGAAGTTGGCCAGTTGCGACGGGCCCGTATGGCCCTAGACGGAGCCGACTTCGGAATGGTGGATGACGCGGACGCGGCTCTGGCCGCTCTTCGGCGGTTGCATCCTCCGCCCGGTACCCCCCACCCAGACAGTGATCTCCCCGACCCTCTGCCCCCCCCGGCGCGCCCACCCCTCACGTATTTAGATGACAGTGATAGCCTCAAAATATGGGAGGAGTCTATGCTCCTTGTCTTGAGGAAAGGTCCTCGCCTTTCAGCCCCCCACGTTGATGGCTGGCGATGGGAAAATGTCCGTGACTTGAATGTTCCGCGGCATGGCGTAAGTGGGTTAACCGCTACTCGGCGGAAAACATTCCCGAGGATGCGGCGGACTTTCTGGCGAGTGCGACCGGGTGGGCTCTTCACAAGCAAACCGGGGTCGACCGCGACGCCACTCGCCTTCGGGGTGAGGCTCCTAAAGTCCGGCCGCTTCCTGTTGGCAGCGTTTTGTCGCGGTTAGCTCATTGTCAAGCCATACCGCGGACAACGACTGTCGCGGCCGACCACATGGGCCTTGTACAATGATCGGTTTTCACCAAAGCGGGTATCGAGCGAGCCATTTATACCACTCGTGTTGGCCTACAAGCTATTCCTGATTGCAGCCTTCTAAGCTTGGACCTTGAGAACGCCTTCAACACAATTTCCCGCCAGAGTTTCCTTGCGGAGATGTACAAGAACCCTGACTTGCATCCCATTATCCCGTTGGTTGAGATGATATATTCACGGGACTCCACGGTGTATTACTTCGACCCCAACGATGCGCTTCGATCCTACACGGCACGGTTCAATCTCGTACGGGTGTCCGACAAGGAGATCCTCTTGGCTCGCTTTTGTTCAATTTGGCTTCTTCTCGCTGAATCCTCACACCCTCCGGAATATTGGAGAACGGTGCAAGGATTCAGCGGCGATGCAAGCCTTTTCTGATGATGGCAAGTACTTGATCAAAACGCCTTTCGTCCCGATTGTGATTACGGTGGCTACGGAGGAACTGGGGAAAGTCTGCTCGAATGTTCAACCAATCAAATCTTCGTGTATGGTACCTCCGGATACGGCCCTTGAATTTGTCGAGGTGATACGGGCGATGGTCCCCGTTGTTACGGGTACTAGTAACCTTGGAGCCCCTTTGGCGATGGATTTCTCGATGGCAGACGGCCCTCCAACGTCTCATAATGAGAACTATGTTCACTCTTGGCTGCAAGACACCGTTGAGGCTCATCAACTCCTCTTGGACAAGATCGTTTGCTTTGTTATGTCGAACTTCGGAGGGACACACGCCGCTTTCCGCTTGATGATCGCGTGTGCGGTACGCCGCTATGGTTTCTTGCTCCGCACCCTCCCCCCCAGATATCTGCCGACCGTACCTTGCTACTGCAGATAGGGCCGTTCGTGCAACAGTTTATCGAATCTTGGGCGTTTCTTTGGACGCACAAACACTCGATCAAGTGAATTGTGCTAAACGGCAGCTCTCCCTCCCTGCGGAGTTTGGGGGGCTTAATGTACCGTCCCTCGAGCTCGACGCCGAACCTGCTCACTATGCTTCATTTACTGCGACTATCGCCAACCTGATTACTGATTACGAGTCCGAGTCGCTAGGTCCTTTGTACGGTCTCATCCGACAGGAACTTCTAAATGTTGCCACTTATATTTTACCGTGGGCGGTCCAATTGCACAATTCGTATGATTCTATCTCCACTATGGGCGGGTTTTCGGAATCGGAGCTTGTGGTTTTGACTAACACACCGAACCAAAACCTTTCCGATTATGCTTGGCCCGATGTCGAGTTGGTGGTATCTACGATCAACAATGCGGTGGCACCCGCTACCCAAGTGACTAGCCTACAACTTCCGACTCCCGATGCTCTCACTCGCTTGAGAGATTCCGGGGGCCACATTCAACGGGGCAATTCGCGCATTCTTCGTGCCCGGGCCTACCTTAACCTCTTGGCGTTTTGCAGACCTTCCCCACCGGACTATATGAGGGTGATTTCGGGTACGGGTCGCGGGGCTTTTCCTTTTTTTTCCGCTTCACATGAGTCCAGTTTCAAGGTGCCATCCGATTGCTATACGATGGCAGCCCACCGGGTGCTTGGCTTGACTGCGGAGCGCGCCGCTCATGTTCGAAAATGCCCTCGGTGCAATGAGGCCCCTTCAGAATCTCGCGGGTATGGATCTTCGTCGACGGTGTTGAGCATCTTTATGTCGGGTGAGCGCTCAACAACCGCTATGCTCATGGACCATATCCCACGGTGCCCGTGCTCTTGGTATATCATTCAACTCCACAACCGTATTGTCCACGTGCTTGAAGAGTTCATGCTTGAAGCGGGGGCTACTAAGGGGCGGGACTTGCGGTTGGAGGTCCGCCGTATTCGGTCGGAAGCTTCACGTGATCGTCATGGGGATGTGGTTTGGTTAGACTTCGTGGCTCAGCACCGTCATCTTGTTGTTGATGTGACGGTTACAAGTGCTCGCACGAACACCAATGTTCCTCGTATAGGTGCTCGCCTCCCACTCCCTGGCAGCCTTGCATTAGGAGCTCAGCAAGACAAACTTGATGCGGACCTCCGCACTTCCGCTTTGCTTGACACGCCTTCGGTTCAGTCGGTCCATGACTATTATCCCTTCGCCATGGTTGATGGGGGCCGGTTGGCGCCGATGGCGGCTGAGTTGGTCGATCGCTTGTCTATTTTGGTGGCTGTTCGTCGCTTCCTTGGCATGGGTGCCGCTGACTCTCGCTCCTTGCGCTCTGACAGTTATGTCCGTATGCAACATTTTGTTCGTCGATCTACTTCTCTTCCGTTTCGGCGTTTTTGGGGGGATGTGCGACGTGAATTCATGCAACGTCTTTCTGCTGCTCTTCATGGCACTCTGGGTTCCTATCTCCGCAACACTTTTCAGGAGGGCAGTGCTGGTGCTGTGGCATGCCTTCCTGTTCTTCGGGCTTAGGTTTTTTCCTCTTTTCT